>JAODLM010000146.1:0-109371 GCA_036937905.1 Salvia rosmarinus
TATGTCGCCATCCGTAAGTATTGTGAGAAGAAAGGTATCGGCCATGACGCCCTTTATTCGAATCACCATCAAGATTGTCATCAATACCGATTGTCACATTCACCAACTACTCCGGGGCTAATCGATCTTGTTGAATCTAAAATGTTTTGAAATTTTCCTAACTAGTGTATTCTTCCCCTCCCCTCCCCTCTTATACATCAAGATATACCAAACCCATCGTTAATCCTTTCGTCCTATTTAAATGACTATTTTTTTTGTATTGTCTCATTCCATTTAAGAAATAATTATATTTTCAAAAGTATGGGTCATACTCACTCTTCATCTATTTAACTAATCAAGCACCCTTATCCTAAATATTTGCTACCAAAAAGAACGGTATAATTTAAACGGATCGAAGAATATAAAATGGATAATTACCTTTGTGTTTTCAACTTTCATGAGATTTTGAAAATTATCCCAAACTTTAGTTAATACATTAAATGTCCCCAACGTCGACGAGATTTTGAAAATATCTTCAACCTTAGTTAATATTAAATGCTCATTTTGAGATATTTTGAAAAATATCCAATTCAGTTCAACGACGGAATGCTATAAATTCGTTGGATTCTCACGTGATTATAATTTCAAATGACTTAAAGATTGCCTGCATGGTTATAATTCAAATGATTCAAGATGTTGTCATTGGGAAAACTATGATCGAATATTTTCAAAATATCATTAAAGTTGGAGATATTTAATATATTAATTAAAAGTGAATATATTTTTCAAAATCCTATTGTTGGGAATTTAATATATTAATTAAAATTAATGATATTTTTCAAAATATCATCAAAATTGAGTATACAAACTAAAAAAAGAGGATTGCTCAGGGGCTGACACGACATTACCTTAAATGCCGCTTTTCACCGTAGTGGCGACGTCAGTTAGGATTGAGGAACCGCAGGAATGGAGCTTTTACTCCCCGTGCGGGCCAAAATACTAGAAACATAATCCCAATCAAGTTTCTTGCTGGCTGTACACAAATTGAGCGACAAACCCTGCAATTTATTTAGTCAACAAATGCTCAGTCTTTCCCCTAAATTTGAGCTGCAAACATCCGATATATCATCACACTTTGTTTCATCTTAATTTAAAGAAACCAAGAGAAGCACACTAGTTACCTTGTTATGTCAATATATAAATTTGTATATAGAAATCATCATTTGAAAATATACCATTTAATATGAAGTTGAATTTGAATTTGAGTATGAACATATGAATTATAACTCTTCAGTTGTTCAATGCAAGTTTTTGTACCTCATAAATATAATCTATCATTTCACTGAAAAAAATGTGTTACTCTAGACTCAACATAATAAGTTACAATATGCAGTAACCAAGCACGATAGCCAAACTTCTTCTTTTTCTTTCAAAATAAACAATTGAATTTGCTAGCTAGATAATTATTGATACAAATCGAACGATTATATATACATATATTTATTAATTTATTTAAAATTTTAAAAGTAACGATCATACCAAATCTTATCAGTCGGATCAATTTTTCATATATATTTTTAATTAATTTTTTGAACAATTATACTATTAGGAGGTTTATCTATTAATTTTTGAACAATTACGGAAGTAATATTTATGATAGAGGATGGTTTTAGTCGTAGACTCTAATTCTAAAAATACGGACACATTAGAATCTAGATTATAATTGGTATGATTTATGTAGTTGATGTAAAGTTGGAAATGTATTATTATCATCTAGGGTGAATATTTTAGATATAATAAAATACATTATTTTAACAAAAAACTTATATATAATTGCTATTTGTTTCTATCTATATTCTAGTCCAGTATTTAATTTATTAAATAATAATAGGATTATGTTGATGGCTATGTGATTAGTATTTGTTTGCAACACAATTTCATCTAAGGGAAGTTGCAACAAGATTTATATTGTACACATGACCCCAACCGCAAGGAGATTATCATAATCTCTGACGTCAATTTTTTTAATATGGATTCAAATCATAAATAAATAATTTTTATATAAAATAAAATTAAAAGATTATTAGGTTCAACAGTATCGTACTAGACAGAGCAGTAATGGTGAATTTGTAATTATTTTCACCTTCATTCAGTCCGTATTGTGTATAGCTAGAGTTGGCAAAGTAGTGGGTCTAATCGCCCCGGACCCGGCTGGATTTTAAATTTTCGGTAGGCATCCAACCTATTCGAATAGACAGTCCTACCTTCGCTTGGACCTTCCTAATTCTCGGCTACACAAAATTCTCTGTTTATTGGTTAGTAACTTACCAGGGCCTCACATTTATCTCTGAAGGATGCTGTTCAAAAAGTATTATTCAAACTGGTTCTGTACATAAATTTAAGCTTTCCGATTGAGATCTTCAAGGTGTTAGTGATATCAATAGGATTCTATACGATGTCGAGGGATCTATAAAATAACAACTTACACTTGCAGTATACAAGCTTCCATCGTCTATTTACTCATGTCAAAAGTCGATACATTTGGAACTTTGTGGTATTTTAAACCGCCCTCACTTCAGTGGCTTTAAGAGCTTGAAAGCTTTGACTTGAGGGTTTCACCCTCTCAATTTTCATGCTTCAAATTTCTTTTCTTTGATCTCTGGTATGAATATGAACTCTGGATTTGCAAGAAATCTAGATTTTGGCATCAGAGGCAATTTCGGCCTCATTTTCAGCTTGAGTTGCAAAACTTGTATGTGGAAAGCTTGAATCCAATTCTAGAGCAAATCCAGAATTCTCGAGCAAGAGGTGTACGGTTTGCATGCGTTCTTCAATCCCTTGTCTTAACATCAATCTTACTTTTGCTTTCTTTTCTGCTCTTTCCTTTTTCCTACTTTCCTTTTCAGAAATTGAAAGGGCCAAACTGTTTGTTAAAGTATTTCTTTAAAATATTTGAGGACCTCTGTATTTCACAACATGGATATGCTAATCACTACAGGAGGTGTAGCTTAGATAGATAAATAATATAGATCGATGGATTGAACAATTTTGAGCTTGTTTCATCACGCAATCCTTCAAATTCTCAATCCTAAGTATCGTCAATCTAATCTATCGCCTATAGTTAACACTCTTGATAGGCTTGCTCCAAGGAACAGGCTACTGCTAGGTCTCCAATCGCCATCGAAAAATCTTCCACGTTTGCTGACACAATCCATCTCGACCCTTAGCTTGGTCAAGTGTCATGCAACACAGAACCAACCAGGGCGGATCTAGGTAGAAGTTACATCGGACTCAAATTATAAGTTTCAAACTTTTCTTACGCCTATATATTATATTAAACCCAATTCAAAATTAAGACATTCTAAAATAATTAAAAATTAAAATAAAATTGTTATTGTGTGTTTATATTTTTGACCCATGAGAAAGTTCTCATTAGAGATTATAAGAGTGAAAAGGTCACCACCATTTTGAAGTTAGAAATTGAGCAACAAAAGTAAAATTGTAGCATTTTTTCATCTCTTTCAATGACAACTTAAAAATTTGTTTACCGAGATTGAACCGTTAAATCACCATGATTTTGGATGAACACAACATCCGAGCCAACGCTTGACCTAGAGACGGATTTTGAGATTCGGGTCGGTTTCGATCCTAACAGTGAGAATTTCTAATGATATTTTTCGATTTATTCGATTTTGATTCCATATATTTTGATGTTTATTTTCGAGTATTTGATATTTTGTATGCCTCTAGATAATCTAAAGAAGATTGTGTATCGCTCCATTGTTGATGATAGTAGATTTAAACCTCTAATGGTCTCCTGATTTTTCATCTCCTTCTTTAGATGTTTTCACGCTAAAATTTTGTATCTCCTTATTGCGTGATTACCGCTTTGAACGACGATATTGGTCTTCTTTGAGAGGTTTTTCACCTAAAATTTTGTATCTCCTTATTGTTGCGGTCACTGCTTTGAGCGACGATATTGGTGCTTTAGAATATCCTATTTGTTCGCATCCTCAAAGGTTCATACGAGTCAAGAAAATTAGTCAAACAAATCGGTCATATTCTTCACTAACGCCAAGTGTTTGTTGATTTTCTCTCCCTATTCAAATCCAAAGCTTCAAGTTCAATCATCAAATGTTGCAGGGTCAATTGGGACCGGGATTCCCTAAAATTTTACAAGAAGAGTTTATATCGAAAGAAATTTTATTAAAATATAGATATAAACTTAATTATTTATGGATTTTGTATTGAAATCTCGCAAGACAACTTATGAAACATGAATTTATGATATTTAATATGTCAAGATTTATTTTCAACCACACCATCACCAATTTCCTGATCCACCCCGAAACCAACCATGTACGAATGACAACGGGCTCGATCTAGATCGAACTGCAGGTCAAGATCTAGATCCGATTTTTGCTTGTTGTTCGGATCCATTCGATCCATTGGATCCAAAAATTAGATCGCATCGCATCCATAAGATCCCAAGGACTGTGGTCTGTGCCGGATCCATATGTTTCTAAAATAAATTCTAAATCAACTATAATTCCAAGAACATCATAATAATCTAAATAACAATAATACTATAACAATTATTTAATTTCTACAATTATCACTATATCGCGAAGACCTAGTTACTAAATTTATTATAAGATATGAAACAACAAACAACTCGATCCACGATGGTGTGTGACGATCCGTCGTTAATACCGATCGATCATAATTCAGAGAATTGAAACTGAAATTAAGAGATATTTGTTTTGAAAACTAAAAACTAAAAGCTTAAAGTTGATTATATTAATTATATTAAATATTATATATATATATATATATATATATATATATATATATATTATATATATATAAACCAACTGATCTCTGGTCTGATCTTGATTGATCCTGATCTCAAAAAAAATCTCAAATCCGATTCAAATATAGGGAGGATCCATCCCTTATCCACCGATCCAAATTTTTGCGATCCGCATCCTAAAAGAATCGATCCACTAATCGACTCGACATTGATCCATTGCCATCTCTACAACCAATTGAGAGCTGTTTATGGATTTGTTTATTTTCATGCTGGTTTTGAAGAGAAGGAGGACCTATGTCATCTTCTTTCTGATATTAGCTTTCTACTTTTATTTGAAACTTTAATGATTGGAAAAGAAAGAAAAGATGACTACCTACTGCTTTTTGAAGTATTGTGACGTGCGATTGCTTGATGTTGAGGTTACTTGTTCACTCCATCATCAAGTCTTGATGCTTCTTGCTCACCATTTAGTTTTTGTTTTGTAATTAATTGTTGGTTTGATCACTTTTGAGGTTTAATGCATCTAACTGTTTGTTAACATAGTTTAGCCTTCATACGTGTTTAAGATTAATAACTGAAATTCAATCGGTTTTTTTGGTATTAACAAGTGAAAGGCTAAGATTCAATTTTGGATATTCAATTTAAAGATTAGTTTGTGATAAATACAAAATTTAGAATAATGATTTTTTACATACTATGTATCTACATAATATCCTTAAAATATAACATTTTAAGCATGTGACTAATTTACCCTTCCTACATATTAGTAAGGAAACTAAATTATGGATTTCAATTAATAATATAGGCACTACCCTTGAAAATAGTTCCAAGCAATCGTGCCTATTAAAGGAAAACCATGATTTTTTTTTTCAATTTTATTTATTCAAGAATTTTATTATTCTTTAATTTTAGTTTTAATGGACTAACATAATATGATTTAGTATGAATGTAAGACACTGATTCTATTCTTCTTGATAATGGTTCCAACTAAAGAAATTAGGAAAACACATTTTTTACAACTAATTGTGTTTTATCTTTTCATTATTTTTTCTTATCTTTTCTCATTATTTATTTCTTTCTAATAATTGGACAATATAATTTATAATAAAATATGCAATATGCATCTATATTAAAGATTGTGATAAGAACTTTAATTTGATATACAACTTGTAAAAATTGAATTTAAAATATAAAGTCATAATCATTTAAAGTTTGAGACCGATTTATAAATAAAAATATTTTTATTTTTCTCGATAAATATTATTGTTTGAGTAATATTTCTTCAATTTATTAAAACTAATTTAATTTTAATATTATTAAATTCTATATTATTAAAGAAAAATTAATTAAATTTTAAAACATTACAAAATATAATATATGCATAAACGCACGACACTTGACAAGGTCCTCGAGATTTGTAAGGGTACTATGTATGATTACGAACACCGACGCCCAATGCACGACACTCAATTATAAAATCATAAATTATCGATAATTAATTTAAATTAATACTAAGAATTGTGTAATGTATCACTATAATAATGTGAATAGTGTAACATGGTGACAACATTGTTCACTTATTTCATATTAGTTTAGTATAGTGTACAAATTATAAGATATTAGTGAAATTGATGTTAAAAAATAATAGAAACACCTATAATTGATAATGTAACACGTTGACTATATTATTTGATTATTTCAAAATTATATAGTATAAAATTATAAGATATTAGTGAAATCAATATAAAAATTAGAAAATTGAAAACAACTAAAATTATGAAAATAGTGTCACATGTCCACATTATTCGATTATTTCATAAAAATATATTATAGTATAAAATTATAAGATATTAGTAAATTTGATGCGTAAATTAGAAAATTAAAAGAAACAAATATAATTATGTGAATAGTTTCCACGCTTGATTACATTGTTCGATTATTTTATCTAAGATTGATTGGAATGAGTCTTTATCACTAGTTTAAATTAATAATTATTAATACATTTAAAATGTTTGAAGGAATTAAAAATTGAAATTATAATAAAGAAAATTGAAAGAAATCATCATGATCGGTGAATGCATCATATATGAAAAATCCTTACTCTTTAAAACCTAAACTCCTAAACTCATAAACCCTAAATCCGAAACCCTTAAACCCTTAAACCCAAACCTTTAAACCCTAAACTAACAAATAAACATAATAATAATAATAATAATAATAATAATAATAATAATAATAATAATAATAATAATAATAATAATAATAATAATAATAATAATAATAATAATAATAATAATAATAATAATGTTATTATAAATGTGGATAATTATATCTCAATATCTATAATTATGTTAGTAATATTACACAATGACCATATTGATGAAGCTTTGTTTTCATTATAATCATCTTTATCTTCAAATATTTTGAATTAAAAATTGCTAGCATGTACTTTATTTCGATTCATTAATTATTAATAATATAATTGAACTTATTAATTTTTTGATTAATTGATATTCATTTAAGATCAAAATATAATTAAACATAAGAGCAAAATACACGAAAGTACAAAACCAAATTGCTCAATAAGCTAATGCAATTGTCATTGTTAGACAAAGTGGTAAAGATTAAAATTTTGAAGGATAGGTCTTGTGTTCAAATCTTGTTGAGCCCAAATCTATTATTTTTGATTAATTGTAGATAATTTTAAAATTGAGGATTTCAATATCCTATATTTCTGAAAATTATAGGATTTGTAGATATTTATTCTAAATTAATGATGAGGTTAAATATGTAAATTATAGATTCAAATAAATTAATTAATTACTGCAAATTCAGATTTTATTAGAAAATAACCAAAAATCCTCATTATGTACATACATAGTATGTAAATTATATCCCCAAAATTTAATGGTTTTGAGTTTTAGTAGTACTTTATACTCACTTATAACTTCAATCATTTATCCTTAAAAAAAATAAAAAAATTAGACCACCGAGCGGCTAGTTACAATTATACAGTTATTTATTTCAAATTAATTGTCAATTAATGTAGGAATTTTCAATAATATGACATTTGAGGTATGGTAATTATTTCGCCATCATTTAATTTTGTAAATTAATACCTCAAATTTTCTAGTGATTTTCTAGTGATGGAGATAATGTGGCGTGTCTTACTGGAGCCGATGATCACCACAGCGTTGCTGTAGGGGTCCATGTCAAATTTTGAGGTGATTGGAATCAATTGAGTGTATCACTTTTATTACAAATTAAAAGTAGAGATATTATTGTAATATTTTAGAGATGCATTGCAAATGATAGAATGAATGAAAGTTTATGTATTAATTGATAATGGATCCTTCTAAGCACAAAATTCGCTAATTTCGTAGTTGAAAGAAAATGATCAATAGAACTATCTACTTGCATCTATGTTTGCGATGCACGAGGGATATTGTAAATATTCTAGGAAGTAGTTAAACTATAAAACTTTGTGCATTTCGACATATCTTTAGTACTTTTCTAGCTAAAGTTTGAACGATCGCATGACAAAAAAAATAAAAAAAATAAGAAAAGTTCAATTGTTCAGGCAGAACACAACTGCAAATTTAGTCAGTTAGGTATGCATGTTTTTCAAATTTAATAGTTAGGTATTCATATTTTGATCACAAAAGATGAGGGTGTTTATTTTTCTTTTTATTAATTAATATATAAATTAAAAATCGATGGTTTCAAATATGACCTTGGCATAAACATTAATCACATATCTTGATCAGACAACAAAAACAAAGATTGGAGTCAAGTGGACTCAAATTCTTCCTAAGTTCCATACTTGAAAAATTGGGAGAAAATATACTCCTCCTCCCATTTATTATATGTCATTCTATAGTTATGCCCATTTATTGATAAAAAAAAAAGTATACCCAAATTAACCTTATATAATGATAAAAATTTAATGACATACATTATTTTAATGTAAAAAATAAAAGAACTATTCATATACTTGTCCAAGTCATCGATTTCTGCTTGATTTTCAATGAATTAATTGTCCACCACAAAATTGAATAGGGCATTATTGGATGAAAATTTTAAACGATAATTGAACTACAAAGAATAGAATATTACATACAACACTAATAATGAATAGGAGGGAGTATATATAACGCTTGTGTTGATTTATAGTAGGTAAACGTCACTTCATTAATGATAGATGATTAATATTCGGTCAAATGTCTCGAATTTGAATATAGCGTAGCTTTTAAATTTGTATTAATCGACAAAAAAGAGTTTAAGATTTACTTTTTCTTTTTCCTTTTGGTAGTAAATTAAACAAAAATTAAAATCGCATCACTGGATTCAAACTAAAGATTTGACCTCTAACATTAATCACTCTACTACTAGATCAATACACACATTTTAATTTTCCTTTAAACGCTTAACTTTGGCATTCCTCGTTTTGAACCATGCATGAAGGCCAATAATTTCAAACTTTGTTTCGCATCATAACTAGCGTTGTATTTGAGAAAATGAAAACAATTATAAAACTATCTTAACAACATAAATAATACTAATAATAATTGAAACACTTATTTTAATTTTGTGTGGTAGCATTTAATATTATGCATGCTTTTTATAGGGGATCAGTAGTTAAATGCTAACTTTGTTGTGGCGCCGATCGACTTAAATTGAGACGATAATTATTTGCTGGTCCACAGTTTGTACGTTGGTTGGACTATAGGAAAATAGTTTGAGTTTGAATTTTGTACTAAATTTAGGCAAGTAATTACGTATAATTTCAATAATTGATGCTTAAAATTAGTTCGATCCGTCTGGTATTTATATCCTTTGCAAATAGAAGGACATACGCACACACACACATATATAAGAAGTCCCATGACACCCACATTAGTATATGGCTTGGATGAGGTCACAGATTCGAACCCACCAAACCTTGGTTTAGCCACACCCGGCCAAGATTATTTTATCTCGCCGTGGTTTGGCGCTATCAGATAAGCCAGTGGGTTTACTCAAGCACTCTGAGGCCTACTGTGGCCCATGACAAAAAAAAGAAGCAGTGGATCATAATAGTATCGGCGATATCACACTACATAAAATTGATACTCACGCCGCTATAGTAGTCTCATGCTTTGAGTGAGAAAACAGAAAATACCAATACACTGTTTCGCGTAGTCATACCCACCATAGACCACGCTCGACATTGACCACGCTCAGAAAACCGTGAGTCATACCCATCTCACACAAAATTTCCCGCACACACACCACGAGCTCGAGCGAGTCATACCCACCATGCACACGCTCATCATGGACCTACGCCACCGTAGTTCATACCGACTGCACTACACAAAATTTCGCATACACTATTTTATGCGTAGTCTATACCCACTCATGATCACGCCGCATACTAGACTACGCCACCTGTAGTCTATACCCAGCATCTACACAAAATTTCGCACACACATACAGCCGTACGAATACTATATGTATTAACTACTTGAGTTTATTTACTACGATTTTAATGCCAAATTTACTATGCTTTTTCATTACAACCAGTAAGTTAATTTTATTTAAACCTCGCATAATTTAACTATAAAGCAAATGAGATTAAAATATACTTACATACGCTCAAAATCACTATTCAAAAATATAACTGCTTTCAATACTACCTACAAAATCACTATACAAAAATACTATGCACATCACATAACAAAACAATAAGATCAGATCCCCATATCACAAGAAAAATAATTCAAAGATCAATAACTTACAACTAAAACATCAAAAGATTATATGTAAGCATGAAATTCCCATTCAACGCGAACTTCATCAATGTCCTCGAGAGTAAGACCGATTTCAAACTATTAACAATTCAAAATAGAATATTAGACTCATGATGAAAATCCAACATAAAACAAATGTGATTCGATAAATGAAAATACCTTACAATTTCCCAAGTTGCTTCTTCCTCTTTTCTCCAATTTCATTAAACATAAACATTGTCTTCAAGCAATTAATAGTAATTAGATACTACCACAAATACACATTTCAAAGTACAATACACATGACGAAATGCTCAAACATTATGTTCATGGCAATGCAAGAATAACATCACAATTCCAAATCGCCTTCCTTTGTTTTGCTTTCATACTTTGAAATTGCTTTCACTCGATCGATCTATAAAAATAAAGTGAAATGCTCAAGTCCTTTGGAAAACCTTACGAAACTTGCAGCTTAATTTGTACTCATTTATACTCAAGATATCGCACCCTCAAGAAACACACCATCGAAAAAATTAACGACTGAAAATCAAAGACTAGAGTACCCGATCGAGATATTACTGACTTACAAGAAGTCGCGAGATTTCCATTTCAGAGAGCAAATGTAACGGATTCTAAAACCAAGAACAGTACAAAGGAAATCGAGATAATCCAAATAAAGGTATGGAAATGCAGCAAGCTTAATATAAATCACGAAAACAAAGAGAAAGAGCACGTGAGGCTAGATGAATGCAAAAAGTTAATGTAAATTGCATAATATTAGCGGATGCTTATGATTTTAAATAAGCGTAACTTATAAGATACAACCGCTAGGTCGCAACTTAAAGATACAAGAAAAATTGAAAATTCAGACAACAAAGTTATGCAAAATCACCATCGCATACAACACGTCGATCCTTTGTCGCTAATTTAACAAAATGGGATTGCAGCTATCGCAGCATTGTTCTTCGCTCACACATTCCTATGGAATGGACTCCACACATTACATGTTCACATTTCAACAGTAATCACCAAAACTTAATTCAAACAATGAATGTGATTTTCACATAGGCCACATACAATCAGATTGGAGATGGAAACTCACCGCCGGCCTCGCCTTAGTGACCAGAAGAAGCTCTCGTTGTAATGGCAATCACCACCGAGATGATTAGCTCAATCGCATTCACCATTCCAAATAAAACCATGATGAAGCTACATTTACCATTTCGATAAAGCCGTCAAGAATGCTTAGATTTGTAATGGTTTATTAATTAACCTCAGCAGCTAGAGAGCGCAACATGGCAATGGGTTAGCAACGCGACAATATCGATGCACGAATGAGCTCATGAATCACCACTTGCAACACCTCATCTTCAAGTTGCAAGTTATTGCTACATACCTCAATCTAATCCACAAGAACAAATATATGATAAAAGAAACAAACGTAAATTTTGATACATGGACAAAGCTAGCATCCGAATTATACGCAACACAATTCTATGTAATCGGCACTTAAAACATCAAGAACAATTCAAAAGCAACGATCTAATACATTCGAATTTTCCCGCTTAGAACATAAAAATTTGTACAGAAGAAAAGGCATGTAAGTTTGAATTTGACAAACCCCAGATCCCCATTTAATCGACCATCAATTCTTCTTTGCACATCACGGCCTCACGAAATTTCTCGATATCGCATCCGATTTCTCCAAATGCTCCTTTAAATCTCACCGTGGATCTACTGCGGTGGAGCGTCGCCTCAATCGATCCGAGGCTTAGCGCCGCCGATTAGCGCCTCACTGGCAAGTTCGATATGGTCGAGGCAGAATGCCTCGCAACTCGAAACCCCAGCGCCTCAACAACTAATCCAAGCGCGCTCACGAGTCGCGACTCCCAAATCGGAGCACCATGGTTGATGTCGCCGAGCCCAAGAGCCGAAACCCTAGCTACCACTCTCCAAATACAAACAAGCCGAGCGCCTCCTCGCACACTAATCCTCGACCGGATCGATACACGCTTAATCGAAGGAAATAATCCGGGACGACCTCCACCGGCCGATGGATGGTCGCCGACAAAGGTACCGATCGCCGAAAGGCGCCACAAAGCGGTAAACCTCTAGTTGCCGCCCAAAACGCGAACCCAACTCGAGACAATTACCACTCAAATTGCTTTGACAAGAATGGAAAACACTTAGCAACAACGAAAGAGCAAACCAAACGCAAAATCAAGATTGCAAAGATTAGGCCCAGTATTCTAGGAAGAAAGACGTCCGGGTGGAGTTGAGAGCTCACGAGCTTGTCAGAAAATGGTTGCGATATGTTAATAAACTCACACGCTCGAGTTCGAATCACATGCCTCTTTTTTTTTAATGACTACGCTTTTTATTAAAAACACACATACACTCACGCTCAAGCGAGTCTATACCCACTATGACTCACATACACCACGCTTTTGTTGCGTAGTCTATACTCAAAAAAAAGATATGACTACGCTGATAAAAAGCAGTTCATACCTAAGACCACGCACGAAAATGTAGTCATAAGTAGTGAAAAGGATATTTGTAGTAGTGATAGTACTCAATCTAATCCACTCATCTAATGTATCCTATGGTTCGATTTTTCGACTTTTAAGCTTAATTTTGCATTTCGCCTCATTGCGGTAGATTAGTAATTTGTTATGTGATCGAAAACAAACAATACATTTAGTTAACCAGATAATGCATTCGTGAATAAAAGCATGCAAAAGAATAAGATGTGATCAAGTCATACGCTGGCAAGCTGCAGTCACAGCACAAGACGGCCTTAAGCGCAGTTCGCGCTGAAACACACCAGCCGCCTTGCTCGCACTCCGGTTGACGCGATGCGTTTATGTCAATGAATGCAGTTATGTTATTTCATATGATTTTTGGTTTTGTTGGCTCTTCCAAACCCAACGTCCTACCCAACGCCGGCGCACCAGCCCACTGCTCGAGCGCAGCTGCCCCTACCCAATCGGCATTGCTCGCATCCAACTGACATGTTTATGTTCATTTAAATACATGTCATGTTATTTTGTATGCATTATCCGGTTTTGTTGGATCGAACCCAAACTCGCTCATGAGACCCCAACACCGTAGACTTCACCAATACGCGGCATCCAACGCCTGCGGTGCCTTCCCATTTTACCCCGGACGAAAACGGGTCCACGTGTCAAATTTCAAGGCCCACGTGTTCAAAATGCTGGGATTGAAGATACATACTATTCCATTCGGTGACTACAACCCCATATATATATATATATATATATATATATATATATATATATATATATATATATATATACGGATAATTTTCTAGTTTTCAAATTCAAGCCACTTTCATGTGATTAGATTAGGTGATAAAAATTTTGTACATTGATCCATATAAAAACGGTAATTTTACAAATTTATAAATAAATATACATTGATTAGTTGGGCCTAAGTTCCCGAGAGGCGAAGCAAAACTGAAACCGAATATCCGATCCGCATAAACCGAAATTTAAAATTCGGTTCGGATTTTCGGATTTTCGATCGGACGATTGAAATTTTTCAAAATTTGATTTTCGGATCGGATCGGATTGATTTTAAATAAAAATCCGAAAATCCAATTATATATAATTTATATATAAAATAATATTTTATTTAAATATTTTAAATTTAATATAAATATATATAAGAATTAACAAATATTGGTTTGAATTTCGGTTTTTCATAATTTGGATTTTTCGGTTCGTTCGGATTTTCTTATAAAATATCGGATTTTCTGATTTGGATTTTCGGATATTCGTTCGGATCGGATTTTTTTCTCAAAATTGATTTTCTGGATCGGACTTAGACAAAAATCAACCGAACCGAACCACCACCCGAGGCTCTTAATAAGATTTATTTCGCTAATGCTTATTATTTCAATTTGTTTCGCACCTTAAGTGAATCGAAGCACTCAAAGTCTGCGCTTACAAGCGACTCCCAATAATTTTTGAGGTCCACCACGCTTCATGTTAGAAATTTGCTTTTCTATATCTTCCATGTTTCTTTCGTCAAATCGCTTTTAATCAATCGAAATAAACTCAGTGATTATTATTCATGTTACTTATATGTATCATGTATTTAAGAACTTTGAGTAAATGAGAAAAAGTATCTATTTTTTCATTTAAAAATATAGTTACTATTTCAATTCGTGATTTTACTTATGAAAACTCTCTCTATCTAGCAAAGACATTCATTAGTTCTATTTTGATACCATCCACAAAAAATTCATTTTTATTTATGGAAATATCAATTCTTCAATCTACTTACTTATTTATCAAAAATCACACATAATCTAACTTTTTACTTTTAATATTCATATATATTCATTTAGTATCTTCATGATCCACCTTTAATCCCATTAATCATTAATTTATTTATTACTCACTTATAATTTAAAAAGTTTGTGCCACCAAAAATAATAAACACTGGACGGAAGTAATAAATGAATTTTTATCTGAGGATTGATTGAGAAGATCAACCCTCTCTCTCCATTTTATTTTTCTACTGCAAATTAATTCGAACCTATATTGATTGAGAAGATCAACCTTTCTCTGTTCGTTTTATTTTTCTACTAAATAATTAATTCAAACGTACATATAGTAGCATAGTAGGGCCGAGGGATGAAGGTCACTAGGTGCTATTATAAATATAAAATTGATGAGCGTTAGGTTCCACACTGCCGCTAATATCTTCTACCTACTACTACTACTACTATTATTATTATTATTATTATTTGAATTTTCATACTTTATATTTATTAGATAGATAGTAGGATGATATTTGGATTTTGATTCGAACTTTTATCCTATCAAAATCGATTTGAAATTTGAAATTAAAAAAAAAATTGTTGAGTCTAATCGAATTATTCGAGAATTTGAATTTCAAACTTATAAGTTATAATGAAATTCAATTGAACCAAAAATTAAACTAAGTTTTTATATATATATATATATATATATTAAGGTTAGAAAATTTTAAATATTCCAATTTTCAATGCAATATAAATAGAATTAGGGTTGAAATATTTAAATAATATATATATATATATATATATATATATATATATATATATATTATGCCTTTTATAATGAGATTTGTTAATTTTATTCATAACATTTATTGTCACTTATATACTAAATATACTTATTACACATGGTAAGAATATTAGTTAATTTTTTGATAACAATTGTTATTTTTATTAAAAATAATAATCACTTGTATTTATAGAAACTGCTATTTTTAAAAATAATTATCACTTTTAATTGTAAGAATTATCACTTTTATCACAATTATAATTTTTCTATATAATAATTACAAGTTTTGTTTAGAATAACTATCACTTATATATATAAAAGAGATGGTGGATCGAGTACAAAGATCGAATCCGATTCACAAGCACTACTCTAGATTAGGGGTGTCAACTGTTCGGTTTGCTAACCGAATCGAATTTTTCTGCTAACCGAACCGAATTTCTCCAAAAGTGGAACCAAACCAACTGCTTTAAATTGCTAACCAAAACCGATCGGTCGGTTCGGTTTCTCGAAACCGAATTAAAATTAATTAATAATAAAACAAATAAAATAATAATTAAAATAAATAAAATAATAATTAAAACTGAAACTTATTAAAATAGATAAAATATTTAACAATAATTAATAAAGTAATAATTAAAATTGATTTTCATAATTTTAATTAATTAATTAGTAATTGAAATAATAATTAAAATAAAAAGGTTTTCGTTTTTCTGTTCAACCTTGGTTATCGGTTGACCAATAACCAATTTTTTCAACTCGAACCAAACCGATACCGATAACCAAATTTGTTTGCCGACATCAATTTCGTCATTTTGCCTAACCGAAAATAAAATCGTTTAGACAAATTTTCACTTGAATCTAGAGTAACAAAGGCAGAGATTTTTATAAAATAACTGTTCGGCCGCGTCACTTTCTGAGACAGAGATCACGTGCTTCATTGAATACTAGAGATAATTCCATACTATTTTCGACGATTTGTAATGAAATTGAGATCAATATTATTTAAAACAAAACTTATATACAGTAGAACCTAAGGATGACAATCGACCCAGGGTACTAATACCTGTGGTATCCACCCGATTATTCATGGGTTTGTGCATTGCACTCGGTAAGACGTCGCATTGAAAACTGTAATCCGTTACTTTATGCAAGTATTTAAATAGTTTACCCGCATCGAAACTCAGATACCAATTCTACACGAAAATACCCACGATTATCCACGAACCCGAAAAACTATTCGATAATTATTTTATGATAAAATATTAATATTCTAATTTCTAATTAGAACTGAAGTTCAAGCCCTAATTTTATCGATTGTGATTTGAACTTTGGATTCGAATGTAAATGTGGATTGAATTTTATGATTTATGAATTTGTTAGTGATATTGTTTTTGAAATGCTTGGTTTCGCTGGTCGCGGCAAGGTTTCTGTGTAGTCCAGGTGGCAGTGGTGGATGACACCACGAGTGACGGGTTCTGGGTATCCGCTGGCCTGTATGGTGGATCTCACCGTCATGATCGCGGACGGGACCATTTTCATGATGGAAGTTGGTTCAGACTATCCGTCCTAATCCCGATTGCCATCTCTAGTGAACCTCTAATGAATATTCTATTATATAACCTCTTATTTGTCATAAAAATTCATAGCCTCAACTTGTGACGTTATATTTCGAATAAACTCTATATTCATCATAATTCATATTTTTTAAGATCTCACCAAAGAAATACACCTCCATTTAGAATAAATCACAATAAATATATATATATATATATATATATATATATATATATATATATATATACACACATAAATTTTTGCGATTTAAAATATTTTCTAAAGTCTGCTGTGACAACGACTTCATCTTTTTGTTGCATTATATCTTTTAACTCTGCGTGCCTTCAATAGTCATCCATGCCATCTTCTTGTTGAACCCAAAATATTTTAAATTTGTCGAACAAACTCAAAGCTTCTTCATGAAACTTTTGGGACTTCTACGATATCATCTTCCTGATTATTTCCTCTCGCTTCATTTCTTCAATGATTTCTTCGAGTCAAAGTACGCATAATTTGTTGCTCATTTAGATGGTTAAGAAGACATCTATATCCATCCTGTTATCAGAAGGAAATTCTTTTATCCTAATTATTCAACTATTTATGTAGCTATATGAAGAAAAAAATTCTTCTTACAACTTTATTTAGGAATAATCTCCCATTCTATCATATTTTTCTATATCCCAACATATTTCTTAATAGAGATTCTGCTGTACAATTATCAAAATTACTTTGCCTGTATTTTACTTTATCTGTCTGCACTTGTCCACTTTATTTACAATCTTGCACTTGTAGGCGCACCAAAAATTGCAAATTATTTTATGCTTGTCCTCACATATTGCATGGAAAAGTCACTTTGCCATTGCCTTCCTATTTCACACAAATTAACAAAAGTACTTTAATACACTTGGATAAGTAGACATAAAAATATCATAATATACCCATTATTTACCCTATAATTTATTTTCGTAAATTTCGAGAATCGTTAGCAAGAAAATGACAGACAAAAGGTCAATGTAATACAGTATAATTAAGGAAAATAGGACTATAAATTTGGGACATGCAAAATGTGATAGGACAAAACAATATCACACACCTAATATATTTACTTGCAATAATTATAAAATATAGGAAAGGGACAATGTCCCCAAAGATGTCCTCGAAAATTTTCTATTTTAATTTTAAAATATTCAAAATTTATTCAAACTTTAGATACCATCAAACTTACCACTGCCAATCACTAAGAGCGACTAAATTATCAACATTTACAGGTGTAAGAATGAAAAATATCCATTACAAATCAAATCGCATAAAAGTCATTTCTTAAAATTTCGTAACCATTTTCGCCTTGCCTACCTAACGTTTATCTCACATACACGTTTATATTATTATATTAAAAGGCACACTTCGATACATTATCTTCAATAAATTTTAGTTATAATTTCTGGTTAAAGACTTTGGCCTAATTAAGCTATTTGTTGCTACATCTTATTGGTCCATGCAAAACCCGTGTACTTGATCATTCCCATCTTGATCTAGCGTGTCTCCATTTTACCGTAAAATAGTTTTAGTCCACATTTATCAGTCCTTTTCTTCAATCCCACCGTCAATTTCTACCTGTTGCAACTGGTAAAATACGACACGGTTATAACGATCTCTCATATGTACTCACACTACACATAAATTTATCTTGTTTTCGAATATTTTTGCTTCCTTGAGCGGCCATGGACGGCGGCGGAGAGCAGCCGCTTCGAAGCGCCGCGAAGAGCGGGGAGCTTTGTGCGGGAGTTCGGCGCGGAGTCGAAGACGCTGTGGAGGATTTCTGGGCCGGCGATATTCACTTACATCTGTCAGTACTCGCTCGGCGCGCTCACCAGACGTTTACCGGTCAGGTCGGTGAGCTCGAGCTGGCAGCGGTGTCCGTCGAGAACTCTGTCATTGCAGGTCTCGTTTTTGGCGCCATGGTAAAATCGAATCTGCTTCTTCTTCTTTTCCTGCCTCGTTTATGCATTTTTCTCGAAGAATTATGGTGGGCTTGGTTTGTGTTTATGTGGGTTCAAATTGATTTGGCATTCAATTTTAATTTCGTTAGATTTGAAATCTTTCTAAACAATGTAGCATTGTGTTTCATTATATTTTTGGAGGATGTATTTGGATAATGGGATTGGAAGATACAAATATGTTTAAATGTTTTATTGGGTAATAAGCAAGATGCTCTCTCTCTCTATATATATACCTATATATGTGTGTGTCTGTATTCTAGGAGGATCAATGGAATTACAACTTTAAGAAACATAACCAAACATAATTTTGTCTAATCAAATACAGTATAAAAGTCAAGAAAAATTTTATTATATGAAAAACAGGGTAAATAGATTTAACCTCAACGTATGTTGGCTTATGAATTATGATAGTAAGAATTCAAAACATATAAGTTTGCTGAATGTACGTTTTGACAGCATCTAACAAGGCAGAAAATGCATGTTTGAAGAAGGCATTTTCTTGTGAATTTCTAAGTTAGACTAGAATATCACCGAAGAATGGTATTGATTGCACTCTGAAAACTTTGCAGTTGGGAATGGGAAGTGCTTTAGAGACATTGTGGGCAAGCATTTGGTGCAGGGCAGATCAGGATGCTAGGATATATGCAAAGATCGTGGGTGATCTTGCTTATCACATCCTTCTTGTTGCTCCCAGTCTACATCTTTGCTCCGATCCTCACCTTCTTTGGGGAGTCTGATGAAATTTCTCGAGCTGCAGGTTGGTTTCTGAACTTTGGTCAGTCTGCTAAAGAGTTGATGAGGTGTTTGAGCAAGTATGTTTGTTTTAGGTAGGTTTCGATTTTGATGATACCACAGATGTTTGCATATGCTGTGAATTTCTATACAGAAGTTCTTGCAATCACAGAGGAAGCTCATGGTGATGGCGTGATTTCTTTGTGTTGGTTCTGCACACATTCTTCAGCTGGTTTCTTATCTTGTACTCGGATGGGGCTGGTCGGGCTGCTATCACCTCAATATCTCGTGGTGGCTTATTGTTATCTTACAATTGGTATACATATTCTACACGAAGTTCGATGGTGCGGAGGATTCTCATGGTTGGCCTCGCGACCTGTATGCCTTGTGAAGCTCTCTTTGGCCTCTGCTATCATGTTATGGTAAATCTTCTGTTGTATGGATTCCTCGGGTCTATTAGTACTATAAATGCTTGCATGATTCTTGATTAGTCCTATTGATGTTTGCACTTCTTGATTAGCCTAATTGATGTTTGCATGAATCTCGATTAATATTGTATAACATTGCATTGAGTGCAGCTTGGAGTTCTGGTATTTGATGGTATTGATAGTGATAGCAGGGCATTTGGATAACCCTGTGATACCCGGGAGCGCCCTTTCTATATGGTATGTGGTTCGCTTTTGTTGCATTATCAACATTTTTCCATCCAAGATTCTTGTTATTGATCATAGATGAATGACTACATTGAGCAGTTTCTTACTAAACCTAAAATGGTTGAGATTGCAACTATATGCCTTGTTTGTGCTAAGCCGCAGTATGCATGAGCGAGAAGAGTTGGGTTTAACACATTCTGCATATGTTTTGCAGCATGAATATCAATGGATGGGATGCAATGATATCAATTGGATTCAATGCTGCCATAAGGTTCTACTTCTATCAGCTATTTCAAATGTGAATTAATGTATATCTAAAACCACGCTTTTTGCTACAATTTACTGCAGTGTGAGAGTCTCAACGAGCTTGGAGCAGGCAATGCAAGAGCTGCGAAGTTCTCTGTGGTTGTGGTTTCGATCACCACCATTCTGATTGGGGTGGTTTGTATGTCTGTTGTGTTAGCCACAAAAAGATTTCTTCCCATACCTTTTCACCAACAGCTGATGCAGTAGCTAAGGAGACAACGAGATTATCAATCTGCTCACGCCACTGTCCTGCTCAACGGCCTTCAGCCCGCCTTATCTGGTATGAATAGAAAAACGCGATAGAGAGAGCCTATAATGCCAACAGCACCCGTCCCCTGTATTTCTAGTGTTAATCGCATACTAGTGCACGGAATTAAACCATTTGTGTAATTTTGACATTACTTTGAAACGTTTCAATAATGACTTGACGTTCTGGCTTGTTAGGGTTGCTGTGGGAGCTGGATGGCAATCCGTTGTGGCATACATCAACATTGGGTGTTATTACATTGTGGGACTACCACTTGGGATACTCTTAGGCTTCATTTTCGACTTGGTTCTGTGGTAAAATTTCTTTTTACAATTTCAAGATAATATTTCATTATTTATAATTTTTGAATATATAGTAATTCAAAAGGGTAGATCAATTATTAGTCCTTTCTTTGTTTATCCCCATCATCATCAGTTCAATTATTTAAAGACCCTTTGTCTAAATTCTAGGTCCAATCAATTCTGTCCAAGTCTTGTGTGACACTGCACCTATTAAATGTTAAGCTTTTGTGTTGGCGTGAGAATTTTTGTTATATTTTCTTATTATACGTATTTTATTATTACGATTGCAGGTTATATATATTGGTTTACTATCATTCTACTGTATGATATTGTAAATAGTACATGATTGTATTGGTGTAGTAAAATAGTATTTATATTAAAAAAAGATAATAGTATTAGAAAGTTGGTGAAATGTGCAGGGAATTTGGGGTGGATGATCGGAGGAATTTGTTTGCAGACACTTATCTTGATAGGCATCACATCAACTAGAAACTGGGAGAAAGAGGTTAGTTTCTTTCATTTATTTTGTCTTTGCTGTTTCTGCTTTTCCTAATATTATTATGATGATAAAAGTATGAAGAATTTGATTCAAATTCCTCCACTTATAGGCCAGTGAAGCAGAGAGCCGTGTCAAAAGTGGGTGGAAATACTGCCAACCACTGAGTGTGTGTGTGTAAGAGAGAGAGGCTGCTGCATATTTCTTGTGATGACAAAGTATTGTGGTCAATTTTTGAATTATTTGGGCACCACTAATGTATGCATCTATGATCTATCTAATATACTAAAGGAGAGTTGTTGCATGAACTCCCTCCAAAAAATAGTTTTCCTCCCAAATTTAACTCTTTTCATGCAAAAAGTATTTTTATTCTGCAAAATTATCATCTGTTTGTACCATCAAGGAAAACTGAAAAGTCACCATACATTAATTACATGTTTAGTTTTTCCATAAAACATTTCTCAAATTTCAGGGAAAACCATTTAGCTGCCTAAATATAACACACACCATGCAACCTTTTAGTTTACCAAGAAAAGAGTTATCTTTTCCAACATTAATTTTATTTTGTATTATTTAGTTTCTTATATCTGAATTTAATTTCGAGGCTGAAATTTGAAATTGAAATGATTGTGCACGTAGCAAATTTTTCATGAGGCATATATAGATAAGCCTATTTTGTTTTCCGTTCTCTTGGTTTTACAGGTATACTATCTCAGACCGACACTTGTATATAAAATTGATTATAATTTATCTTCATGTGTATATATTTTTGGAAGTAATTAATACAGTTAATGCCTCCGTATATATCATGCATTCTTAGTTATTTTTTCATGTTCTTAGTTTAGTTTAGTTTTTATACAATTCTTTGTACTATTTATTCTTTTGGGAAAATTTTGTTATAGTTAGATAAAAATTATATTAATGAAATTGAGGAAGAATATGGAAAGGGGCAAAGCATATCACTTTCACCCTTCAAGCTCACCGCGCACCATCTTCTAACACACTGGGTTCATGTCTCCGTTATATTGAATTTGTATGGAGCTACTGAAGTTAATCTTTGAATGCAAATTGAGATAAATAAGAACCATAGCAATGCATAAACTAGGCTTATGTCATTTTGTTTGATATAATGATCTTTGATCCCTTTTAACAAGATGAATATATTGCTGATATTTTTGTTTATGTGGGTTCCATTATTTTTATTTATTCATCGACTTGCTCTTTGATTGTTCAGATTAAATGTGGCATCTCAATAATCATTTTATTTTATTTTTCTATTGAACCTGAATTGTGAATTTTGTTTAGTTTGATATATATTGAACGACATAATTTTAGGGAGACTAGAAAAGAAAAGGAAAGTAACATCTATCGATATTAGAGCTACATTGTGTGAAGCTGAAAACAAGCTTCAAACGCCATCATATTTTGATTTTCAAATAATTATATATTACTAGAGAAATAATTTACTTATTTTATAATTTATTACAAATTTGTATCAGACTATGAATCTCTTTGCAATCTTGATGGCATTTATCTATGGTCATGTTGTTCACAAATCTTATAAGTAGGTATCATATGTACAATACGATTGATGAGTTATTATGTTTATAATTATGGGGATTATGTTGATATCATAATAGACAAACATGGAATCAGAATATGTTGTGTTGGACTGCCTGGATGAAGAGTAATAAAATAGTATTATATTCTTAATATTTGTTATCGTTATATTATCATTTTATAATTAAATTAAATTAATATTATATATATATATATATATATATATATATATATATATATATATATATATATATATATGAAAATTGGGAATTTTCATAAATTTTGAAAGGTTCATGATACAAAATGTTCGTTCTACGACGCCGCCGGAGGTACGCTAATCCTAAATAATAGGAGAGTGCGATACGACGCTCACCGCTTAAACATATTCCAACGTATGTGTGATTATAAATTAAAATATAAACTATGACTACTAGTAATAATTTATTCGATTAATAAAAGTCAACTTTTCTTTAGTGGGTGGGTGTTGGTTTAGTGATAAATAGTATAGGTAGATTAAAAGTTATATGAGAAATTAAACTATTAAACTATAATCTACTTGAGAGGCAGGTTTACTAAAATAATTTTTTCTAATAAAACTTGATATTTATCAAGAGTACTTTATAGCTGATCGAGATCAATCATCATCTAAAATAGAATCTGGACCATGTATTCCATGAAAGAGACCACGTTGAATAAAATGTAAGTTTTAACAACTATTTGGATTTGATGTCCAAAAGATTATTGTCCGCAAATTTCAGAAGTTGATGCAACAAAGAAGATGTTGTCGGTAAACTGTCGATCTAAATCTCAGCATGTAAACAAACTTAACTGTAGACCAAGTTAGATTTAAATTTATAGATTAGTTTAGTTGGACGTAATAGGTCGATTATTTAAACCCTAACAAGTGCACCTAATAACTATTTATACTATTTAAACCAAATGTATAAACCTAGCGAGTAGCGACTATGCTAAATCTTGTTTTACTCTATATAAAAGCAGAAAAGCCAGTAATTTGTTCTATATATAAAAGGGAGTTTCAAATTAGAACTCAATTTGTAATTGATTTAAAATCAAATTTACAAGGGCAATTTAGATTATTTAGAAAATATTGAGGACATTTCTGTCATTTACTATTCATAGAAAGTTACGACACGATGCATTTCTGTGTCTTTATCCTGATATGAATTTCATCGATTCTGGTTCGATCAAAGTTCAAAGATAAAAGCGAACGGCGACCAAATAATTCAAATTCAATGGTGCGATAAACTGAGGAAATTTTCTTTGAACAGATGGTGGCCTGACCCAAGTTGGCAGAGCTCGAATAGTAGGAAAACTATGATTAACTTATAACTCACAATTTTGTTATTAGAATAAAGATGTTGATTTATTCTAACCATCTCTCATTTAAAATATCTCACATTCCTTTTTTGTTATCTCATTACAAATATTTCATTTCATTTTAAAAGAATTATTCTTTCAAAAAGGCGACTCTACTCACTTTTTAAGACTTTTAATTACTTTATATATTTATCATAAATATTCGATTCAAAGTAAACTGCGACACTTTAAAAGTATATTGTTAATAATATATTAAAACTGAATTTCCAATTTGAAAACAGTTTAAATTTATTTTAATGGTGATTTTGTAGTTTCTTTAAATATTAAGGGCTTATCATATGTATCAATTAGATTGAATTAATTAATTACAATTGCAAATATTGATCATTCGTGGCAGATTTTGGGAAAAAGAACTCCTATTTTTGTATTTTTAATATAATTTCATTTCTTTCTTAAAATCATACTATTATATATATATATATAGAGATAGGTTAACGTGAGAACTAAAACAGATAAATTCATTATAATGATGAATCCGTGGAAAGAATCAATTAAAAATGATTTTTTGCTCTCGGATTCAACCCGTGATTTTTTTTTTTAATTTTAGAATTCAAGAATATTCTCAACGACAATTTGATAGCAAATTTATTTGTTCTTAGCTTTTAGTATAAAATGGTTCTCATTTAACCTAACTAATCTAATATATATATATATATATATATATATATATATATATATATATATATATATGTGTGTGTGTGTGTGTGTGTGATTTGGTTCAAATAAAAACGATTCAAAATAAGAACTGAGAACAAATTTTACCATCGATATTTGAAGATGTGTCGTGATTAAATCAAATTAGCTATAATAGTAATTAGAATATTATGAAAATAAATGTCCCTTAATTTTAGAGATTGTGATAACTTAATTCAACCATCTGATTAAATGAAAATGATGATGAGATTGAATTCTTATTTCTTATTTTAGATTTGTATTATAACTCTCTCTCTCTCTCTCTATATATATATATATATATATATATGAGTTAACGTAGTTAACTATTTTATCATGGAACGAGAACCAAAAAACGATGAATTCAAGAAACTTGATGAATCCACGAGAAAGTTACGAATCCAAAAATTGGGATTCGAACCCCGAGTGAAAATTCAATTTTGATTCAGAATTTTCCCACAGATTCATTAACTTTCATAGCAAATTCATTTTGTTCGTAAAATTTGGTTCTGTTCTCACGTTAAAATTGTTCTTATTTGAACCTCACTCTATATATGTGGAGGTTAACGTGAGAATCATTTTTATCAGGGAACGGAGAACCAAAACCCATGAATTCATCGAAAGTTGATGAATCCGCAGAAAATTCATCAATCCAAAAATAGAATTTTCATGCGATTCAACCGGTGAAAATTTTGAATCTCAATTCATTAACTTTCTAAACGATTCATCAACTTTCAAACAATTCATTCGTTCTTGTTTTGATAAGAATTGGTCTTATTCAACCAAACTCTCTCTCTCTATATATATATATGGGATGGGTTATAATACAAACTCCCTTAAAATAAGAAATAAGAATTCATCTGATCATCCATTTGCCATTAATCAATGTTCAAGATTGTTATCACATTCTCTATAATTAAGGACTATTTTCGAATATTATATAATTACCATTATAACCTAATTTGTTTTAATCACAACCACACATCTTCAAAAATCAAATTGTCAAATTTGTTCTCATTTTTATTTTTAATATGTTTATTTAACTCAATCTATATATATATATATATATATATATATATATATAGTGATGACCAAACCATGATCGAGATTTTATCTCCTTATAAATAGAGACACTACAACAAAATGACTTATCATGACATACACACACGCGACATTACATGTACTGTCGTAAAATTACCACACTTATGCTTCTAGTGTGATATTTATGTCATTTGTGGCCATTTAAATATCAGGTCGTAGTTTAGTGACAAAATGCAACACTGCTTTGATGTCTCAAATATGATAATTTATCTACGACATCTCCATAAAATGTCATAATTATATCACATATTTAGAATAGTGTTGCATCTATGTTGATATTTAGCTAATTGTGGCCATCTACATATCAGGTCATAATTTCACATCATACGACACTCATTTTGATGTCTTAAAATTACGATAATTTATTTGCAATACCTCAATAAATGTCATAATTATATCATATATTTAGAATATTGTAGATCTAATGTTGATATTTATGTTCATAGTATCTATAAATTGTGTCATAGTTTAGTGACATTATATCGACGCGACACTCATTTTTATATCTCAAAATTTGCTATAGTTTATTTAGATACTTGCTAATTATTCATTCAAAATATTTAAATAATCGATATGAGCTATTAAATATTGTATACACGCTTAATAAAAATCCAAAGGTTACAAATAAATAAATAAATAAATTAATTAATAATAATAATAATAATAATAATATAATAATTTAACACAAGAAATTGTGTCACCAGATTATTAGTTTAATATACAATATATTTGTCACAAAAGAAAATGTGACATTAACCATGTGACGCTGGGTGTAAGGTATGAGGATCGCTTCAGAGGCATGGACAAGAATCGCATCAAGACTTCAAAGCGGAGGGTACATGAATGAATCAAACGCACCGAATGAGGGATTTACAATATGTAGGTATGAGACGCATATTTGAGGATAGCTTAAAGGATTTGATATGCTGCTACTCATACCAACAAGACTGATCTTCTTTTCTGGAGTCCATCTCATAAAACTCTAAAGTTAAGGTTGCTGGCTCGAGCAATTGTGGAAAAGTGGAAGTGAGTGACAAAGACACCGAAAGACTGTTGATCCCGGGTCCGCTAATCCAAGCGGTCGTTATAAACCATCTAATTAAATGTTGTAAAGAAATACAACAATAAATTATTTACATTTATGTATCATGTAATGATGATAAACCAACATATGCCACTTTCACTGGACGACCGTAATATGTCGTAATTTCATACGACAATTAATTTAGTGATGCACAAAATGATGTATATGTTGTAAAATTAATGAAAACAATGTCGTAAAAATTATACTACAATTGATAATAATGTCACAAGTGTCGCAAATTAGATGATCAATTCAAGCTAATGTCATTAAATATGACGAAACTAACAGCACTACAACTAAAGTCACGAATATGTCATGAATTTTATGACAATTAGGTTACCGATGTACAAAGTGTCGTATATGTTACTTACATAAATATAAAAAGTGTCGAATGTTACACGACCTTTTGCTACACAATATAAAGTGATAAAAAATGTCGCAAGTTAGATTTTGACATTAAAACAAATGTTAGCTATACACATTTTTCATGTCGCAAAAGTCAACTTTCGTAGGAGACTTGTATTATACTCGATTCATCTCTTTACTCCATTCTCTATTTTATAAGGCTAATATCTTAAAATAACTATTTCCTTTAGATCCATACCTCTTATACCTCATATCTTTAAATTGATATTAAACTACCCAAGGGATATTTCTACCCAAGTAATGTCCAAGAATTGCTATGTTTTTTCTTATTTTGCTATGGACAAATTAGCCTTCATATAGTATTTTACTTTTGACATTAAAATTTCATGGATAATACACGATGTATATCCGAAAACCTTCCGTGTCAATGCTAGCTTTGTTAGTAGGTTCAGGTGAATCAACGCCATGTACAAGTTAATTATCCTAAGATTTTGATGCAGGTCCGACGCTTCTAAAATGATATCGAGCCTTAGGTTTATTGAGGAATTATTTAATATTTAGCATGTTATGTTATCCTAACGGAGGAGACTCAAAGTAAAATGGATTCTAAGTCTTCTCGAGACGCGAAGCATACATGTATGCTTCCAAGATTTGGAAAGTACGAGACTGAGTCGAGGTGTTTTTTGAGAGAAGTTTGAACAAAGTGTTCAAAACCAATACCCAAGAAGTCTCCAGCATTCCAAAATGATGCCTAATGATTTAGGAAAGGCTTATCCTTAATACCTATCTACATGAGGCATTGAGAATTTTCCAGAAGAACTCATCCTACATAGTCGATGGAAACAAAACAAAAGCGAGCAACATCCGCCATAGTTATAAGGAGATTTCACCGATTCTTCAAATTCGACTTAATTAAGAGAGATCCGTAAGACAAAGTACTATGAAAACTGCTCTATAGGCGCTCCACAAGAGCTCAACAGATATCCATGCAGCAGAGAGATTCTCACCAAATTGCGAGTATCCAAAAGAAGATCAAGGCCTCAACTGCATCAAATTGATAAAGAAACCTGCTAACATCAGTTAAAACCCATCGACTGGGCGAGGATAAAGTTCAGATTAAAAAGAATAATCCAACCTTTTGAGGATGAATAATCTCGAGAGAATCGATTAAACTAGTTGCGCGAGTTAGCAGTAGTCATTTGTTAACCTCAACATGGGGACCAAGACGAACCAGTGTCAAAGACTAACCACCAATTCCACCACAACGGACAACAGAGTTGACCCAATGGGACTGGGAGGTCAATATGAGTATGGCCAAGGACCGATGCATAATTTGCAGCAGAGCAAGCTAGAATCAGCGAGAAAAAAAAGGGCAAAGGATGCAAGAAACCCCCGTCGAAAGAGCCACTTTGGAGCCTATCCATCCCTATGGATCGACACTCGACATTGATGAAGTTAACTTTAATGATAGAGAAAATATCATAGATGAATGGACAATATCAATGGTTGTTGCACCGCAACACCGAACTTAACGCTATCAACATGGTCAAGATCCTCAAGGAAGTTTAGCATGTGTTGTTAAACAATACCGAGAACATTACCGTAAGAAATGAAGAAAACGATATTGACGCTCAACTTCGTGGAAGACGCAATTATGGCATGGACGATACATTCAAAGTTCATTTCTGAGATGGATATTTCAACGGCTATAACGACGAGAAAAAGAAGAAGAAATATTTGTTGGCTTTGTACAATCTAAAACTAGTTTTTAAAGCAAAAGTCGTCAACAAATTTCTCGAGCTATTTACAAAGTATCAACATCTCAAGACAATCAATGAAGATGTTGTAAAGAGTTGTTTTTCCCGAAGTTTCCGAAGTCTATGGAGGTAAAATGCTCATCAAGGATTACCAAACAGAGTTCATGTGACAAAGTGTCTCTAAAAGAATGTCTTATGTCCACAAGAAGCTGTTGGAGTGGTGTCAAACTGCAACCACTCAAAGGAATCTCAAGAAATTAAGAAATATCAACAAATCAGCCCCATTGATCTGTGATATGCTTGATCTTCCAACGGAAATCAGAGGAGAACATTTATATCAATCCAGGAGGACGAAGAACAGGTTCCAACTCTACAACAAGGGAATGAGAGAAAGGATGAGTTCTTGGAGGCCAAGAACGATGTGGTCGCGATAGAAAGCCAGATATTACAAATTTGGACAAAGAAGAGATCCAACAAGAAGACGGTATCAAGCTCAGGGATCCAGTTCTCATGAGCAACCACAAGCGAAGAAAACTTTCAAACGAGCTCATACTAGAGCTAATGAAAGTTTCAAGGATTGCAACTGCTAGACATGCGGTGCAAATGGGCATATTTCAACAAATTGCCCACAGAACGAGCAAATGGGAATACGGAGATTCGAGTCTACACCAGACATCGAAGATGTTGTATACTACCAAGAATTGGTACAAATATATCAGTTCGAAGATATACCCTCAGACGAGAGTATATATGAACAAGAATAGATCTTCATCGGAGAGGAAGAGACATATGAGTCTTTAGAATCAGGATCCGACTGAAGGAGAGACGCGCCATCAGGAGCGTCAAGATGAGCTAGGTTATATTAGCTGAACCATCATGTCACAAAAGATGCTGAACATGATAATGAATAAAACCCTGAACCTACAAAAGTATCAAGGGTTTTCAATTGAAAGAAAGATATACCATGTTCTAAGGAACCTGAGTCTAGTCAAAAGGAAGCCCAATGTGGTCTATGGAGTTACCAGACGTGAGATGTCGCTTCCATCCCAGTTTACTGGGAATCAAGTAGAGATGCAACTGATACTAGTCAGTGATATCAGGGAAGATCTTCAAAATATGAAGCCAGAAATCACTATTATGATTGAGTGTATTCATATTGGAGCAATTTAGTTGGTGATCAAATTATCACTCTATCTGGGTACATATTCACCAATTGATATCGCAATATGCGATAAGAGAATACAGAGTCATACTGATTATGTTATTGGAACCCTCTCAGAGAATCTATGTGATAAAAAATCTTATAGCAATCTTCTATTCGAAGATTTCTTACAATGTCAAAGATTCCGGATTCAGCAGAGCCCTGATGCTATATCAGGACTTCAAAAAGCAAGAGTTGATGGATAATGGGAACAAACCGTGTTCCATCACTTATCAAGTGTCTTATGCTCTTTCAAACTCTCATTATATAGAGTTGTATTTGGGGAAGAAGTTTATTGAGATACCAGATATCTTCAAGAAGGTATCTAGAGCTAGCTCTCCAGATCGGGTGAAATTTTCACCTCTAAGAGAAACAAATATCCAGATCAACAACAAGCCGATACTTCAGTACGACGATAGCCAAAGATTTGGAGCCCCGAGATTATCATTCCAAGGGGATAGAGTTATCTCTCAACCATACGAAAGAAGTTTTTCTCAATCGTATGAAAGGAGAAATATAAGAGACGTTCAACGACAGGCAATCAAAGTATCAGCTAAGATTGGATGTCCTCAAGGATGGCGAGAAATTGCCATAAGATTTGACACGACAGGAGAGGAAATCTATTTTCCTTGCACGGTGTTATGCGATCTAAAGAATTCAGGGTCGAACGTCTATGAAGGAACCCTGGATTTTGGAGGCTTTCAAATGAAGAACACAAGGAAGGCCAGTCGAGAAATGGAGGTCCTACTCATAGGACGCAAATTCCTCGATATGTGTAAACCATGAGGGATAACAACTGAATGAATGAAGGTTACAATTAGCGGGAGAAAACTGCCGATTGAATGACAAGTTCATTCTCAATATACATCTCAATTGGGGTGTTATACGATAAGTACAAGGCAGAGTATTTTGCTGCCAATGTCGATTCAAGTGCATGAATCTGCACAGCCAAGAAATGAGTTTTTCCGGCAGAAGTAGAGGAAAATCTACCTCAGATTGTTGGAAGAGATTGCTCAAAGAAAATCTTGCTCTCATCCAAAGGAGTAAGACAGACGGAAATTTTGATAGGCGGAGCAGGTCAAACCCCTTGGTACAAGGTCCAGACTCCACCAATCTATTTCCATGGTACCGGAGCTAATATTTTGTTGGGAATCAATTTCCTACAGATGTTCAAGAAGTTCGTGCAGGACAATGAAATGAGACAATTGGTGTTCACAACCAATTGTGATCACAAAATCATTGTTCAGCGACTGCAAGGGGCATTTAACCGACAAATGCCAATTAGATTTCGCAGCAAGCATAGTGATGAAGGAAAACTTTGACACCCAAAGATGAAGGATCAAAGGCGGTTCAATGAAGCACTGCTTAGTTGCAGGATTTCAGAATTGACTGATGATGAAGAGATCCAAATCCTTAAGGAAACTCTAATATCCAACCAGGATATGGGAGAAGGAGCACATGTAGCTCTAGAGGATGTCAAAAGGAAAATCGTTCGTTGCTACAGCGAGGATCTTTTGGCATGGTGGGACAAGAACCAACTCGAAGCTAGTCTGAAGGTTAAGCCAGGCAAGGAATTTAAGTTTATCAGATTCTGACCCATCCTGATGAACCTCGTGGATCAGAAGGATACGAGGCAGATAATCAAGGAACACCTTGATTTGAAGTTGATCGAACCAGGGAACTCGCCTTACAGCAATCCCGGATTTCTAGTAAGGAATCATGATGAGGTCAAAAGAGGTAAACCCATATTGATTATTACTTATAAAGGTATTAATGACATTCTGTAGTTTGATGGATATTTTATCCCGAATAGAGAATATTTTATCAATTGCATTAGGAATGCTAAGGTGTTTTCCAAGTTTGATTGCAAGTCAGGTTTCTACCAGATTCGCATGGAGGAATGGAGTAAGAAGTTCATAGCTTTCTCTACTCCGCAAGGACACTACGTTTGGAACGTGATGCCAATGGGGTTGGCCAATGCATCCCAGATATTCCAGAGGAAGATGGATAATCTTTTCAAAGATTATTTCTCTTTTATGTTTATCTATATTGATGATATTCTTATAACGTCAAAAAATATGGATGAACATGTCAGGCATTTGGAGATCTTTGCAGATGTCTGTCAAAAGTAATGATTGGTACTGTCTGAAAAGAAGGCAGTCATCACTACCCGAAAAATCGAGTTTTTGGGTATTGAGATCGATGAAACTGGAATCATTCTACAGGATCATATCGTGTAGAAGGTGCAGAACTTCCCAGAAGATCTCAAGGAGAAGAAGCAACTCCAAAGTTTTTTAGGAGTTGTTAACTTTGCAGGAATGTTCATCAAAGATCTTGCAAAGCATAGGAAAGTCTTTAGCCAATTGCTAAAGAAAGATGTTCACTTCATATGGACGGACGAACATCGTGAATGGATGAAAAGTTTGAAAGAGGTTTACAAAACTCTCTCGAAGCTTTCGATACCTCAAGACGAAGACGACTTAGTCCTGTATACTAATGCGAGTGATCATTGGTGGACAGCTGTAGTAACCCGAAAATCATTTAGTCCTAATTAGAGCCTAATTAAGTACTCCCTCCGTCCACCAAAAAACGTGCATCGATTTTGGTGGCACCGATTTTAAGAAAACTGTAATGAGTGTAAAGTAAATGTGTATAAAAAGGTGTATCATTGGATAATAAATGAATATATTAATGGATTGTGAGCGTAAAAAGGTGGGCCATGAGTGTATTTTTGTAAATAAGTGGATAAGTTGAGGGTAAAAATGTAAAGTTGGTGTTTCTAAAAAAAGAAAGTGCACATTTTTGGTGGACGGACCGAAAAGGAATTAAATGCACGTTTTTGGTGGACAAATGAATTATTAATTAAGGGCTTAAAGGCATGATATCCTCAAAAATTTATTAATAAGTGCATAATAAATTAGTAAACGATAGAAATTCGATTATTTGCTAATCGAAGGAATAGAATTTGGGAGAAGTAGAGATTATTTAGAAACAAGTTTTATTATGATAAAATAGGAGATATATGGTTATTATTGTGTGTTTGGATGAAAAATTTCATTAAATAGAAGATGTTCTAAAGACATGCAATAATTATTGTTTATGTGATATTTATTTATAAAATGAAATGAAATAATGTTTAAGCTATTAAATGGCTTAAATAATTTTATTTTATTTTATTAATATCTAGTGATAAAGAAATTATTTTCTATAATTTTTGAAATTTATGAATAAATGGAATAATTAATTGATTATTTGTATATGAAATGATTAAATCTATATTTATATGGTTTATAATCCAATAATGGATTTAATTATTTTGGATCCTTATATTAAGGAGAAAATTTAGTTTTTACTATTAAAGAATATTAATGTGCAATATTAGAAATTTTAGAAAAATATGTATGCAATTTTCGAAAATTGTTAGAAATAAAAGAAAAATGAATAAATAAAGAAATAAAGCTATCTATATATACATCTTCTAGAACTAATATTCATATTAGATCATCTTCAAGCCTTTCACCCTCTCATTTTCGAAACACACACTCCATACACACACACATTTTTTTCTACACTTTTAATCCAAAGTTTAAGTGTAGAATTAATTGGAAATCACTCCAAAGAAGGTAAATACCTTATTTCATCCAAGTTTTTGTGATTAAAATTGATGAACATGATATCCTTATACATTAGGGTTTTCGAAAATTTCATGATTTAATTTAAGGTTGAATTGTTTAAATTTTATTATGTTTGTTGATTTCTTTATGTTTATGATACGTAAATATTATATTCTATGGTTTAAATTCTTGAAATTCACGAAGTTGGTAAATTAAAGTGAGCATGCATAAACCCTAATTTTGAATATTAATTATTTGTTATGATTTGATTAAATTGAGTTTAGATGTGTGTAATTGAATGAAAATAAACATGATTTAATAAAAGAAATTGGAATGAATTGAATGTATATTTATTCTCAAATTTTCGAGAATTATGAAGTGGATGAACTTTGATTTCTTGATTTTATTTGATGTATTTGATATGATTTTTGAGATCTAGGATATAAATAATGCTTAAATTGAATTTATAGGATTTTATGAACTTATATATTGAAAGATGAAAAATTAAAGTTTAAGTTAAGTTGATAGATTTATATGATGAGTTTGATTAAGGTTGAAATTCATTATGGATTGGTGGTCATTGATGATGGATGAGTATATATATGAATTGATTGAAGTTGAATTGATTGTGGATTGAAAACTTTATTTATTTACATAATAATGTGGTTGAAGGGCATAGTTAAAGTATGGTGTAAATGGATTGATTTAAACTTGTTTTAAGTTTCTAAGTATATATTTAAGCATATGGTGATGATTTGGTGGAGTTTGGGATGAATTGGTTGAATTTGAAATGAAATGGCGATTCATTTTATAAAACTTACTCTGCCGAAATTTTGTTAGAATCGACATATTAATAAAATATTTTGAGAATCTAATTAGTAACCTTATGATAAGTGTATAAGTGAGATTTGTTCACTTGATTGTCTTAAGTTAAGGTTTGATAATGTTGTACATTAATGGAGCTAAGCATAGGTTACTTAAATTCTTTTAATTATGGCATGTTAAGTAACTTATTAAAATTTAAGTTTATTAAGGACATAAGATATTAAGGAATGCAATAGTCTAACTTAAGTCTTAGAATTTGGTAAAATCAAGAATAAGATGAAATATGCTCAAGTAAATAAGAATGTTACTAAGTTCGATAATTATTTTAATTACAAGGATCAAGCAAGGATATGGGAATTCTGAAGAACGAGAAGGAGGAAATAATCGAGTGACGACATACCAGGTATGTTTTCTTCTCTTTAATGTGTGTTGGATATTGAAAATTTCATTTATGTCTTGCATATTATTGTGTAAATAAAATCATGAGATTTATTGAAAACAATTTCATGTTATATGTTGAGCATAAGATCATATAACTTGTTGAGTATAAGATTGTGTTATTTGTTGAACATAAATTCATATTGTTTGTTGAGCATAAGATCATGTTATTATTGAGAATAAGTTCATGTTACCTATCTACGGAAGAATTTTGTTAATGACCGAGAAGTTATAATTTCATAGACCGGCAATGACCGGGAAGTTTATGATTGTGTAGACCGGTCAAGGTATTGAGAAGGAGGCCTACTTCTCATTACCGAATAACGTAGATAGGGCAGAACTGTGATTGGTAACCTTCGGGAACAATACAGGCAGATAATACCAGCGTAGCACAATGTCACATGAGATCGCATGGTACAGTTGCATAAAATTCATTTTCATTGAAAATCTATTCAGGCGTTATTTATTTCAATTCTTACGATGAGAAAGTTCGGTAAGTCATTTAAATTTATTGTTTAGCGATAACCTATTGAGTACTTGTTGGTACTCACGCTCTAAAATTTTCTTTATGCAGGTTGAGCTCGGAGATGAAGATGGAAGATGATGCTGAGTTAGGGTCCTTTTGTTGTAATTATTGTTATGCCCTGAATGTCATGTATTCATACATGACGTTCATCCATCCTTCCGTTGTCAAACTCATATGATCTTGACGTTGACTTTTGATAACCTCTTTTGTATGTTGAAGATGTATATGAAATCTTTAAATTTTAACCTTGATCTTTATGTTAGTTGTCAATTAGTTAATTAAACTCATTTGATTCTTGGAGACATTTCATATTAAAAGTTATTATGTTCTTATTCTAATCCAGTCATAACTTGATTACTTAGTTAACTACTTAATTAAGAAGTCGGGTCGTGACAACAGCAGTGCTTACAAATATCACCCCACTTGGAGAAGAGTCATGCGAATCGTAGCAATCTTTTCCCGAAGAAAATGTTGTCTACCGCACATCATTGAAAAGAGTTCTTTGATTCGACGCACTTTTAAGAAATGACATATTTTCTAACTTGCGAGTAATTACTTTAAAAGTGGATAACACATAAGTTAAAGCTTTTTATTAAATAAGATTGAATCTAAGCCCGAAAAGGCTAGATTATTAAGATGGCAAACTGAGTGCCAATAATATATTTATGATATTGTCGTTTTTAAATCTCACGAAAATATTCTTGCAAATTTTCTGACGAGAGATGGAGACGAAGGAAATTGACTCAATTGTCACAGCCCAAAGGCATCTTCGGGATAACCTGGAACTACTCCTATGGGAATGGGATGAATGTGTCCTTCATGCCAAACAGGCATGGAGAATTCAAGAGGGTGATATGACCAATGTCACATACCGAATCAGAGAATGCATACGGAACGAGGGTTCGCTCCAATCCGTAATGCACCGCCCATCGCCCGGCCGCCGGTTCAAGACTGGGCAAGGAGTCATTTCCCGTACAGGACGGTATACCTGTAGCAAGGAGTTCAACTACCCTTAGCACGAGTGCTAAGTTGGTGGATTCTTCGGAATTACCGGCCTAAGCAAAAGACGATGACCAGGTGTCACAACCTGACGCACCGTGTCAACCCAAGACGGAAAAAAGAGGGAGAGATCAGCCTTAGGCCCATGACTAACAAATCTAAGGTTGATACTAATATTTTTGATATTTCTCCTACATGGCAGGCATACCAGTCCAATTGGGAGAAGTTGCAGATAAGGAAATATGTTCATCCCGAACACATCGAGGTTGATACCTCGGGGAAATATCCCGAATGTGGATGTCCACCGAGCCAATCCACAGGATGTCAAGCTATGGTATGATTTTGGGGCACTCACCTCAGTTTATACTACCGCTCCAAGTTTCACCGAGATCAAGGGTCTACCAAAATGGATCCAAGAAGCGGTGCACGATTCCTGGGTAAATAACTCAGGTCTCAGCAGAGGAGACATGTTGGAGCTATAGTTCATCAGTGCAACTCCAGAACCCGTCGGCAAAGGAAGTCACGAAGCCTTCCACTACATCAGGCTTCGACGACCCGATACAAGGGCCCTGAATAATATTAAGGCACCGACATCGGATTTCACCATGGTCGCCACGTTTTCAGAAGACCAGATTACTACACGACGAGCATGGGTATGAGTCTGTCTCACAGAGATGGACAAAGTTAAGTTTCCATTCAAGTTCTTCCAGAACTCGGCGAATGGAACTTTCCTGTTAAACACCATGACATGGAAGATAACAGGTTTCGCAGAGAGTTTCTTCGAAAAGAAGAGGACACTCCTATGGGAAAACAAGGTTACGACGAGCAAGGAAACTCATCGCAAGTTATGTAACATGGCTCACTTTGACCACTGGACGTCAAGAATTTATTCGGACTGTCCGAACAAGAAGGAACCAGAGTTTGGAAAAGGCTTCTTGCCAAAAAAAGACAAGAAAAGTTACGATCCGACGAGCATGAGGAACGTGGGTTCTCGAAAAAGGACACCTCGCACCTCCAAAAATTAAGGTGGCGACGGAGGAAAAATAGTCATGTGACTTTGAGACTAAAGATCACCCACCAAAAAGAAAACGATATGGGTGGTGAAGAACATGAAGATTTCCACTAAGAAAGGTTAGTGAAAAAGTGAGCGGACTCCACTCATCGCCAAACGACAAAGTGTCTGGAAGAAGGTGGAGTGTGCTGGTGAGCCATTTTCAAAGAAAGTTGATCCAGACACATGTGAAGACGCGGGAATCTTTTCTCCACCACAAAAAGAGTGTCGGCAGGAGACAAAGGACCCAAAGTCCACATACGAGCACGTTGTCACGGAAAGAGCATCCGAGGTAATAATTCAAAGCAATAATAGAGGGGATCAAACCTCTATATTAATGTAATGACCCCTAATTCTCGAGTACGATTTAGCGTGGATTATTACTCTAAGCGAGGATGAATAAACAATGAGACCATTTAACATTAAACCGTAATACATAAATCAGTATGTTTTGGACTTTACTACATAACTTATGTTCTTTGCAATGAAAACATGTGATATGTACATATGACGATGTACTATCAAGGTATAACTTCGGTGACAACCTTCCTATTGCTCAACACTGCTCCATCGCATCACCAGCTCAATCTGCACATTTAAAAACAAATATGCAGGGCTGAGTACAAGAATGCACTCAATGGACTCATGCCAAAAACATTTTACCTACTTTAAATTACACAGCCCCATCATGGTAAGACACAAGAGTTTTACTTGAAAAGGCCTTGAGCTTACTAAACATTTTCATCATTTTCATAAACTTTCGTCTGGCCAGACATTTTTCTTGTATGTATGATCCATATACCTTCATCTCATCATAACATTATCATGTAACGCCGCAGCGAGGCCTCCCTCACGTCACGTGACCGACCGTGAATTGTCCTTACAAAGACACACATCACCATTAGGTGTACACGTTAATCCTAGCTGTATAAGCCTTCCCAAGGATCCGAATTCGATTTCATTCATAAGTTTGGAGCTACCCAACAACATTCATCATTCATTCGTTCATGGATAGGATACATACATAAAACATAAATATTTTGGGCAGGTAATTTCATCATCATTTCATAATCATTTCTCAAAAGAGAGCATCATAAATAATTATTTTTCATTTCAAGAAAGCATCATAAATAGAGCATTTTATCCTTGAGGATAAGAAAAAAGCCCACCGACGTAAGCTTTCTTAATTCGTTTTCTTTCTACGCCAACGATCGCATCCGCGTCCCACCTTTACGTAAAAACTAATTTAGTACGTTGGTCATGTTTTTCGAGATTTTCAAAGTTTAAATAAACTTTGATAACTTATACTATAATAATTCGAATTCCTTAACGAATTCAATACGTCGCTCAATCGCGATCTCGACTAAATATTTCTAGTACTTGATAGAGACGAGATATGATCAACTATTTCATTTTAACCCTTCGGGTTAAACGCGTTCAACGATTCTAACGTTTTTCGATATAAAGATTTCAATTATGAAATCTTTTCTCACCAAAGAGATTTCTTATATAATTAATCGTTTACACGTATTAGTGTAGTTATCGAACGTATTTCATACGTTAATTTAAAAGTCAACAATTTTGACTTTTTTATAAACTTTTCAATAATTCACATACTTGATATCTAATTTCAATATAAATCGACTTCCAATCGATTTCTTTCATAAACCCTAATTTCGATTTTTCACGCAAATCGATAAACTTTATTAATATTTTCTTTAATATTAATTAACTTATTCATTAAACATTATTTTTCATTTCTAACGTTATTTAATATAACGTTTCTCCGTAAACATAGTATACTATGTTTATAAAATTCCATAAATTCTTAATATGTCTAAAATAATTTCTAGACATATAATGTATTATTTTCTTGATATTAAGGAATTAAAATCCTTAATATATTCCTTCAAAGCTCACGGTTTTGAGCTTAAAATTCTTATCTCTTCCAAAAATTCTTCTAAATTCATATAGTGTACTATATTATCATAGGATCACTAATATGTATTAACATTAACTATAGAAAATTTGGACACCACCTATTTAATCTCAATAGGCCACGGCTATTTTACAAAAATTGTCCAATTAATTTTCTAAAATTTTAATTAATTTATGCAAGGCCCCATCATTATTATACATCACTAATTCATCATAATATTCAACAATACCAACTTATACATCATGTAACCAATCTATATGGCTCTCGAAAATTTTGATATATGAACATATATTTTCCAAAATTTCTAGTAAATTCACAAGATACTAAATCAAGGCTCTAGATCAACATTATGCTATAATATTACTTAAATAAAATTTGTACATCAACATAACATTCTTGTGCATTTTCGGTCATTATCAACAAATAGCATATAATCTCTAAAAATTTCCAATAAATCATAATGGGTTCCTTGGCTATCATATTACATTAATCCATCACCATATCAATGCTAACAATTTTAGATCACCATGCTAAAATTCTTAACATGCTTAGTTTGTACTTAGAACATCATAAATGAAGTATCTACACTATACTAAACATTATTAATAAATATCTTAACATGTTAGCATAATTCTTATCAAGAACACATGCTTGTAAACGTAAGATCAAACCATTGGATAATTAAAATTCTAGTGTATAATTGAGGCTTGTTCGATTTCTAACCTTAGTGCACAAGGATTTAATAGCAAACTTTTGGCTATGGAACAAAGAGAATACTCAAGCCTTTCTTGAGGAGAAGCTCACGGCAGTGAGGAAGAAAAAGGGAATGAGAGAGTGTTTTGCTTTGTTTGTCATCTTATCACTTATGTAAAAAGTGTAAATACTTAGTACTTACATTATTACAACTCTTACGGTTCACTCACACTCAAACAAAGCATGAGATAATTATCTTTTTTTGTGACACACTCTCTATATGTCATCACTTACCTATTAAATGCTCCTTGAACCAAACAAATAAAATCCTCACTTGTTATCACAAGTATGCGTCGCCACCTTTGCTTTGTAAAGGGATGAGTTTTGTATTTAACTTTGTCTTATACTACATAACAAAACATTTACACACTTAATACATGAAAGCAAGTCAACAATGTCATGCCAATACATCATCACTTACACATTGAAAGAAACAAAGAAAATCCTACAATTTTGGGATCAAAAGGACGGCACTTTCTCATTTCAAAGGGAAGAGATGTGATTTATTTTGTTTTACTACACATAAAATCTACACTCTACCATATGGGATCAATAATACATCACCATGTAAAATATCTCTTACACCAATTTAAAAGCTCTTACACAATTTTGATCAACACAAATGAACCCTACTTTGTTGATCCTTTTGTCGTCGGCCTTCACATGCAAATGGGAGGATCTTTATTTCATTTGTCTTATACTTCACAATATTCCCTAGTAAACGCATCTTGAACAAAACAATTAAAATCTTCTACTTTGATTACAACATGCTACCGTCCATCACCCTTCACTAGGGAGGATGAGTTTTAAATATTGTCTTATACTAGATATAATATCTAAGCATTTACTATGTGTAAGCAAAGTCGAAGGAAGAGTTCCAAAACTTTATCCAACCTCCATTGGAAGACATTACACGGTTCTAATACCTTGCTCAAGCCTTTCATTTGTTTTACTTTTAAGTTACTTGGGTAATGTAGATTACACCCCACTTGATTCATTAAAACACATCATAGCAATTTAACATGAAAACTCACGTAACTAAATGCTTCTCCAACATTAGTCACGGCACTTTCATTGTGCAAGTGATACATATTTAATTTTCATGCTAATTATAGATATATATCATAATATATATTTTAGATGATAAATTATATCATAGAAAAATTTATTAGTATCATTTCATGTGAGAAAACCCTAATTTCGAAAATTAGGGTTTTCGAAATTGCTAATTCTATTCAATAATCATTCCTTAATTCTCTAGCATTGTTTTAATGCTAATTAATACTCTAATTACATATAATAATCATAGGAATTTAAATACTATAATTCCTTGATCATTAAACTCATTTTTCTATTCATCTCTAAACGTTAACGTTTGAAACGTCTCAAAACGTTAATTATCGACTCATCTCAAAATGGTCGTAATAAAGTCGTAATCACTTTATTAAATTATTCCATTAATAATGGAATTTAATTCTAAGCTTCGTCACTTAGAAAATTTTACGAAATTTTAACTATCGATACTCAATCGACGTTAAAATACTACTGCCGAAACACTTAATAAAATTTTATTCCTTAATTCATAATTTTAGTGAATATAAAATAGAATTCGTTATTTCGTAATTAATCGAAATCATTATTCGATAATTTACAAATTAATTATTTCGTGAAACCTTAATTTACTAATTTAAATATCGTGGAAGCTTCACTACAAAAAAAATCGATCGACGGAAAATTCCATCGCAAACCGCCTCGATCCGTCGCTAAAATGGATTAGCGACGGATTTTGGGGTCACCGAAACCCGTTGGTAAACGTTTAGCGACGGAATTATGTCCGCCGCTAAAAAAATGACGGACCGTGACGGAAAATTCGCCGCTAATCTGCGACCCAAGAACGGTCGTCCGATATAAATACCGTTGTTAATGCGATGCTAATCCGTCGAGTTAGCGACGGATTAACGACACACTTATTCCGTAGCTAAAACGTCCGCCTCTACTCCGTCGTTATTTCGACTCTAACCGCTCTCGATCCGTCAGCTAATTAGCGACGGAATAAGTCCGTCGCTAAATTTATAGTTTTTTTCTATTCACGTAAAAATATTCCGTCAGAATCGGTCGTAGAATCGCCTCTAGTCCGTCGCAAGTCCGTCGTAATTTCATCGTTGGTTCGAGTTATTTCACGTTGTTAATCCGTCTCTAAATCATCTCTAAACCGTCTTAATTCCGCCGCTAATCCGTCGCTATATTAACAGATTACGCACATACCAATTTCAATTTTGACACCAAACTGTTTTCAAACAACCAACCCAAACAAATATACAAACAACCAATTCCATCCAATTCAATCTATTCAATCCAACCAAACAAACTAATTCCAACCTCCAACCAATTCCATCCATACAATACAAACTATGAAAACAAACCAATTCAATCCATATAATACAAACTATCGAAATAAACCAATTCAATCCAAACAAAGCATTTCAATCCAAGCAAAGCATTTCAATCCAAAATACTGTAATATCCAAACAATCCCATAAAAAAACAATTATAAATCATGCGATAAGTTAACAAATTCATAATACAACCCGAATATGACGGTGAGGAGAAACAGAGCTCATATCACGAGGGTGAAGCGGAGCTGGCCATGAAGCGCCTAGGCCTCCTGCAGCGCCAGATCCGAGCTCGAATCTGTTCTTGCTATCTATCTCGGCTCACCTTGCATTCTCGCCTCAGATGCCAGCGCCTGCTGCTCGCCCAATCGGGCCTCCGGATCCAATATCATTGTTGATAAGCGGTGGGATCAGCAGTGGCACTCTCCACCGAACGAGACGACGCCTCTGCATGTATGCCCGTGATAGAGAACCACTCCAAACATCCTATTCTTTTCTTTGAGGAGCTCCAAGGACATTTTGAGAATTTGAGTCCTATCTGGCTGCCTCATCACTCCCCCAGATTGGCTCAACTGGGTCACCTGTTCCTCAACCCGCCTGTAATATAATTTCATACAATTATTATTTAATTAAATGCTCGTTGTTGCGCTTAACGAATATACTTACCGCGATACTCCGAGCTTTCCCTCAGATAGCTCCCGCCGTCGGTGGCATGATACTCGAATACATCCCTTGGACATCTTCTACGGCCACTCCACGCCTCGCCTATAAATAAGTCAAACAAATTAAATAATTAATAAGTATCACGATTCTTAAATAAATTTACTATATCTAAAACTTCAAAGTATTTATAATCTCTCGTGATACTCGAGTGCAGGGCGTGAGCCACCCCGATGCTTGACTATCCCAAGACCCTCGCCATCCGGCTCGGACATCCTGCTCGCGGCCTTGCCGCCTTCTCTTGGACGCCCGTCCGAGCCCAATATGCCTTCAATTATCCCAATCTCGCTCGGGGATAAATGGAGGTGGGTTAAGCGAGTCCTTCTACCGCTTGATCTTGTGAACAAGATCTTTATAGCGTTCGCTGCCTTTGCGCAAAGAGGAATAGACGTGGCATCATCCATCGTATCATCCCAATAAAAATATTTCGCAAAAATATATGATTACAATATGCAAATTAAGGTCAAATCATAAATTACTCAGTATAAACAACACGAACCTCAATTCATCGAAATAAATCTGCTTGAACTCTTGAGGTACCAATTTCCAATTGAAGCCGTTGTGATTCATGAATCTACGGAATGACTCGTAATCACGCTGGCTATATCATTGCTCGGACACAAAATGCTTCAATTTATAGGAAATAAAGACATCGAATGCTACAATTTATTTAAACCGAGACATCAAGAGATAACGCCATACCCATTCACAATGGCTATCTTCTTCATCCTCTATAGATGGCACTCCACCATCGCCGAGGCGGGATCGTGAGAGAGTGCCTCCATGCCTTCTTCTAGGGTCGGGTGAAGGCGACGTGTGTATGACCGGTGCCTCCTACGTGATGACATCGCAAACAAATGTAAAAATATTGTATTAAAATTCACAAATAATACATATCATAACGTTTTGTGTGCATACTAGAAAATAAAACGTTTCTTGTGCATACTAGTGACAATTATCGTCGTCTTCATCATAACGTTTTGTGTGCATACTAAAAAATGCTATAAATTCACAAATAATGCATATCATAATGTTTTGTGTGCATACAAAAAAATGCTATAAATTCAAACCCTATTCATCGTCGTCGTCATCATCATCATCCAATGTATGATTATCTTCTGACTCTGACAATTCAACTTCATCATCCTCATTATCGATGTCTCTTCAATGTCATGAGTGTACCATCGGGATGAACTAGTGTCGTGTCCTCATCCACAACGACATTAGTAATCGAACCTAATGCATCCTCTGAAAAGGGAAGGTACTATCGACTGAGTAACTCTCATCCGAAACTTCCACATTAGATCGAGCTTTAATTTTGCATACTTCCCACCACTCTTTCATAGATTGTTTTAAACTCGATATGCACAATAGTATACTTGAATGGCTTGATTGGCGAGGATAAACGGTTCGAACTTGTTATATCTTCGGTATGATTTACGAAACCAACTTGTACTCGGAATGAATTGATAACCCCAATCGTGAAGGATCAAACCACTCGCATCTAAACAATGTTGTGGTCTTCGTTGGTAGCCGTGATATTCCAACTCACAAACCTCTAATAATCGCCCATAAAATCGAGTTCTTGCGTGTATGCATACCATAAGTTTCACCTTTAACGCACACCCACTATTCATAGTTGATCTTTGTGACCCATGTTCTAATGTGTGAAATTTGTAACCATTTATATAATACCGGCACGCCTTAATTAGAGTCAAGGCCCTTTGGCAAGAGACAATATGAACGGATTCACAATGTTGTTAGTATGATCTTTGACCTATTATTAGTAAAAACGATTAGAATGACTAAACGCATATTAAATATTTTCTACTAATAATCATCGAACACTCACATATGCCTCAAACCAAAACGGAAGCCTCTTCAATCGACCTTTGAATATCGAGCTAGAGATCGGTGGATTTGATCTTTTCACATCTTCGATGAATAAACTACATCAACATATATTTACGAGCCTAGTTAATAATAACAATAATAATAATAATGTGGAATGAATTCTAAGAAAACACGACACTTACGCCATGTAAATGTTCCAACTTCAACACAGCTTGAGCAACACGATAAACGAGAAAGATCATATTCTCTACTATCCAAATATCTCGTTGACATATTTCCAAAAGGTCGCCATCTGCTTGAAGATTTGAAGCATATCCGATACCGTGCCTAATCTCCGCCGACCATGATGCAAATCTCGAACTTCGTTCTTACGTGATCATCAAAATAATACGAGCAAAATGTCGATGCTTCTTCTACTAAGTAAGCATTGCAGATAGAACCCTCAACCCTGGCTTTATTTCGTACGTTGTTCTTCAACTTACGTAAGTATCTACAAAATTTAGAACGTTGTTCTTCAATTTATATATATATATATATGATAATGTACTGAGCAAGACTTTCAAATGGATACATCCATCGGTATTGAACAGGCCTGCAATACGGGCTTCATCGCCTAGATGAACCGAAGATGTTCCATGGAGTCAAGAAACTAGGGAAAATGCGCTCAAGCTTGCATAAAATCATCGAATATTTTCTCGAGCCCGCATGCATCATCGAGCCCTATGTTTCGAGAAGTTAAATCTTTGAAGAATAAAGATAATTCATTACATACTTTCCAAACATTGGGTGGGAGAAGTTCACAAATGCAATCGGTAGAATTATTTGCATGAAAATGTGATGACCACGACTCTTCATCCCAAACATCTTCGCCATTATGTCTACACATCTACCCATGTTCAAACGCATGCCTATCTCGAAATCTTAAACCTCTTACCCACTCACATAAGACTTTTTCTCACGATTGTCAAGTGTATAAAAGCTCGATATTTTCCTATTGATTCATTCATCGTCAACTCGTGCAGAAAAGATAAATTAAGTTCTTCTCAGATTTGCTCGTATCTTTGTCTTCCTCGACATTCATGATCGTGTTCAAGACATTATCGAACACATTCTTCTCTATGTGCATGACATCCAAATTATGCCGAATCAAAAGAGAACTCCAAAGAAGGTAGATCCCGAAAATACTTCTTTTCTTCCATCCAGCCCAAACCGCTGGATATTTCGCTATTTATTTCATCGCGCCAATCTCATTACGAGACCAGTCCCATACCCATAATTAGTGACAAGCTCATCTCCGATCGCGCTCGTGGATCGTTAGTAATCACCGTGTTCTTTCTCAAACCTTTTCGATCCCGAAATGGGTGATTAGGAGCTAGAAATTTACGATGGTTATCAAACCATGACGCTACCACTTTAGCTAAAGTAAAGCATCGGTATACTCCATGCGGGCGGACAAGCTAATCTTCCGGTGTATCCATCGAGACAACATAGAGTATGCAGGAAGTCACTAATTGTCCAAAGTAATGCAGCGTGCATTTGAAAATTTCGCTCAACGATACATCATAAGTAAGAACGCCATCATTCCACAAATCTATTAACTCGCTATCAATGGTTGCAAGAACACATCAATCTCTCCTTCGGATTACGCGGTCCGCACTAAGATCGTAAGAAACATGTATTGCTCCTTCATACACGTACAGGGGAAGATTATAAGGGTCGATATCTGGGCCATGATGAATATTGCTTTCCGATCGATCGAATGGTCGAAAACCGCTACTGAGAGTCCCAATCGCACGTTATTTAATTTCGATGCAAATAAGGGAAACTTCGTGTTCAAATGTTTCCATGCAATTGAGTCTGTTGGATGACGATGACCCATCATCGACCGACGATGCATGCCAACGCATATTTTCCGCTGTAGCATCGATGCATATAATCTCGTAGTCGAGGAGTTAGAAAATAATACATCTTTTATATGCTACTTGTGCTTTCGTCGACTTCCACCAGCTCGGTATTGCTCTTCAAACGAGGATGGTTACGAATTTGCACTCGTCGATTCGTAATCTTGGCCAATAAATCATGCAATTAAACGGACAACAATCAATTTTGTGTACGGCAACCCCATGCCACGCAACAATCTCTTTGTCAGGTCAGAAGTCATCAGCACGCAATTTCCATCCGATGCGACTCTTTCATCGCCTCGATATTTGATCAAAACCCTTCTCAATAATGTTGTTCTCGCTTCCAACTCGTAAGTCGAGCCACAAATGATAATTGTGTATGATCCGAGCAACCCGCCACAAAGGTTTATCGGCAGATTCAACATATCGTAAAAAATTTGCATCGAATTTGGCTCCTCTTCGATCTCGTCAATTGAACTGTGGACCAGAAGATCCACTACCATCGATGATACGTATTTGGTCGACGGTTAACATCCGAATCCACAACATTGTGCCTACTTGTGGTTGTCTCTCCTCGAAATATCCATGTGTGATAATTTGGAATAAATCCAAATTTTGATAAGTGATATCGCATATCTTTCTTACGATAAGGTATATTCTTACACTCTTACACGGACACTGATTTTCTCTCCATCCGCGAATAAAACCGAGCACTAGCGAATTCAATAAAACTTTCAAGTCCATCTAGAAATTCAATATTTAATCCACCAACCGAACTAAACCTCTTATACATCCACTCACGATTGTCATTCATTCTTCAAGCTCCTAATTATAAATAATTAATTAAACATGTTCAACATAAGTTGTACAATATAAACTAATTATACACTCATAACTTAGGAATATGTTAATTCATCTATGAAGTAGTTTCTTGTAATGACATCCTCATACAAGGACATATATGGACCACACTCATTTAGAAAATGTGATCACACTTAATTATTAAATAATTATGAAATATGAAATTTATTATGATGACAGATAAACACTTATAAAACATTTTATTCATATAACAATTCTAACAAAATTTCGGCAGAGTAAGTTTTATAAAATTAATCGCCATTTGATTCCCAATTCAACCAAACTCATCCAAATTTCACCAATTCATCACCATATGCATAATTATACACTTAACAACTCAAAACATCTCACGAAATGATGAATTTATCATCCCAATTCACATCCAAGTTAAACATATTCACACCAAGCTTATCAATTTCTATAAATATTTTTATCAAACACCACATATGCGTACAGTTAACTCACGAAACGATGAATTTATCATCCCAATTCACATCCAAACTTATCAATTTCACAAGCCCAAATCACAAGACTAACATTCAATGCATCATTTTCACTATCAATTCGGTAAACTCAATTCAATTTTCACTATCAATTCAATCCATCATATATAATATTTTCACTATCAATTCAATATCATATATAATATTTTCACTATCAATTCAATACATCATATAATAATTTTAACTATCAATTCAATATATATAACAAATATATAACAAAATAAAAAAAACCAAACAAACCAACCCGACGGACGGTGGTGGTAGAGGCGGGTAAGAGGCGGCGTGACACATGTGGCACATGGCGGTGGTGAGCAAGGGCATGGTAATGGGGGTGGGGGTGGGGGTGTGGTGTGGGGGTGGGGGTGTGGTGTGGGGTGAGGGCATGTGGTGTGGGGTGGGGCATGGTGTGGGGGGGCGGCGGCGGGTGGGTAAGGGGGCGGCGGTGGGGGTGGCGGCAGCGGGGTGGAGGTGGGTGTGGGCGGCGGCGGTGGGGTGGGGCGTGGCGGGTGATGGGATCGGGGGTGGGCGGCAGGCGGCGGCGGCGGTGGTCGTCATCATGGCGGAGGTGGGGGTGGGGTGGGGGTTGGGGTTGGGAGGGAGGTTCAATTTCGATATGAAATGGGAAGGCGCCCGTCTGTAATTAAACTTTTAGCGGCGGATTAGCGATGGAATTATCCGTCGTTATATTTAAAACCACGAACGACGGATTAACGACGGAATAATGAATTTAACGACGGAATAAGTTTAACGACGGACAAATATCCGTCGTTAATTTACGCATGTAATATAAAAAATCAAAATATTTTAATTTAACGACGGACTACAATCCGTCGTTAAATTAGCGATTACATTACGACGGATATTCCGTCGCTAAAATTTTGGGAATAAAAATTAAATTAAAATTAACGACGGATTTTATCCGTCGTTAAAGTAAATTAAAAAAACTAAAAAATCCGCTTATTTTACGACGGATTAGCGACGGATTTTTTATCCAATTTAAAAAATAACAAAAAAAAATTAAATTTAATGACGGATAGTGTCCGTCGTTAAATTTAACGATGGAAATGCCGTCGTTAATACTTCACGCGAGAAATCCCCGCCATGTTACGTCTCTGATCCGTCGCAAAAAAAATTCCTCTTTATTCCGTCTCTAATCCGTCGCTGATTCACGACCCGCATTTCGGCCGTCGCTAATCCGTCGCTGGTCGGCTGTATTTTTGTAGTGCTTTTAATTCTTTGGGATATTACAATTAACCCAAGCAGAAGGAAACTCAGAGTATCGAGCATTTTTCTTAGTTTCGCTCAACCCTAAAGCAAACAAATACTCTCTGTGATAGTGTTATAGTTTTCCATTTCAAGTTTCTTTCCTTTTTATTTTAAGTTTTAGAGTTGTATGTGGAGAGCATCCACTACCATAGGTAACTAAAGAGTTAGTCTCTCCCAAAAGGAGATACACCTATGTAAAAGTATTTTATAATTCCTCAATAAAAGAAGGTTTTGCCGACTATTTCGACGCCTTGTTTAAGTAATCTTCCATAGATATCATACGATACCCTACGCCCGAATCGAAAGAGACTAGGGTTGTCTTTGAAAGTGTTCTTGAAGGAGGTCCGACAAAGAGAGTCCATCGGTTGAGATCGTGTGGTTGGTAGTAGCTGGGAGGAGCTCGAAGCCGTAAAATCCAACGATCCGAATGAGTTACGGTAAATCATGGTCAATGATATAATGACGAAAACTCGATTGATTATTTTAATTTGATGTCTGAAGCATGTTGGGCCTAATTGTTAAGCATGTTTATCTTTAATAATGAATGTGATTTGGTTGTAGTAAAGTAGTATACGAAGGCTTGATGAATTGAAGGATAGATTGGTTATATTTGTTGAAAAATAATGAAAAATGGATAGATTTGGTATGAACGTATTGAAAATTGATGTTAAAGATTTTTTGCCTAAGTAAATTATACTAACACTCATTATTAATCTATATATATGTGTGGGGGGGAGAGTTAAATGTTAGAATCTTTTTTGTTTTGAGAATATAACAATAAAAAAAATCACTATAAAAATTAATCAAATCGTTGGGAAAATTATTGATTCAAAAAATTAAAATTTTCGTCCTTCTTGGGATTTGAATTTGGATGAAATTTTTGAATTTTTAGATTCTATAATTTTTCCGACGAATACATTAACTTTTATAGCAAATTTATTTTGTTTATAACGAATTTTCATAATTTTATTCTCATTATATATATACTGCATTTGGTGATGTAACATTTGACATTTATCTTCTACTCTTCGACTGCTAAACCAAATTTGGCCTGAACAAAGTTCGCCTCAAGTAATCGATGAAATGATTGTTTTTCGCGAATTGGAAGTATAATTCAGTCCATAAGCTGTATAAATACGTCGCAGTCTTAGATTGTTATGGCGTCTTCAGTTGCATCTTCAAGTTCAGCTACTATATATTCATTCCACAGAAAACCCAGTTCACAAAACCTAATTTTATCTTCATTTTCCGTATCTTCCCCGCTTCACAAAACTCGATTGCGCGCCGTGAAGACCGGCTCGGATAGCGGCGGGGCGGTTGGGAGCAGCCAGGAGCGCGGGGCGGACCTGTTGAGGAAGCCGGTGGCGCCGCCGCCCGCCGCCAATGACGAGGAGGAGTCGGCGGCGGATTATTCGGACGATGATGAAGGTGAGAAGAAAGGCGGAGATGGTGACACGTGGGTGGATTGGGAGGATCAGATTTTGGAGGACACTGTGCCCCTTGTGGGATTTGTTAGAATGATTCTCCACTCTGGAAAGTAAGCTGGTTTAGCTTCATTTTCTGAACTGCTTATGCAATCCCATTCAAGCTTGCAGTATGTATTTCTATCTTGCACTCAGTCAGACCCACACACACCACGCTTCTGCAGTATGTATGAGGATGTTAGTAGTGGCATAAGTAGAATTCACTAGGCGTAGCGTTTACAAGATTGTTATACGACGTGTTGATAATCAACTATAGAATGTTCAAGAATTCAAGGGCATATAGATAAACTGATAATGAGGAGTTCAAGTTATCATTTGGTTTTTTTCGTATCTTGTGCTAGCTCATCCTTAGGATCACCGAAAATTAAACTGTGGTTTGCAATATACGAGCAAAGAAATTGTGAAGGTTTTCGTTCAGTGGACCTACGTTGTTATGCTCGACCATTTTTGCTTAAGATCTAGTATTCACTTGGGAATTACCTTAAGGTTCAAGACTTAGCGGAGCATTAGCAAAGTGTATGGTTAATTCCATTGATCATGCAGCCGCTCTCCTTCAATCTGTTAGCAATCATTCACTATAGTTGTTCTGCCTCTTTCACTATGGGGTTATAAAATATGCATTTGGTTCTGGCTCGAGGAGTGGCTTCACTTTATTGGCCTAGTTGCAACTTGCAACTAGGATAATGGACCTTGTATGAGGTCAGAAAATTGTATTTAGGAGATGTCCACTGGTCTTTCAAGGGCTTGAGCATGATCCCCTGTTTCAGGTTTTAGGATCACGACGTATGAATTGTGGTTTTAACCAAAAAAGGGGACCAGATTGGCCGTGTAGCTTCTGTGAGAATGTCAACATGAAACTTTTTTGTTTGTGTATTACTAATAATTAATAAATGATATAAGTCAAGTTAGCAAAAAATAAATGATGCAAGTCACATTTTGTCAAACTTACCCATGTTCAAATTGCAGGTATGAATGTGGTGATAGGTTGAGTCCCGAACATGAGAAAATTATTCTAGAGAGGGTGCTTCCCTATCATCCAGCATATGAAAACAAGATCGGTTCTGGTGTTGATTACATCATGGTATCTCTCTTACTATCTCTTTCACTGACATGATAGTTCCATAAGCTTTTATAGGATTCTATGCCACGACTCCCTGAAGAAAATCCAGGAACAGACGAAATCGCACCGGACTTTTACTTAATAGGCATCTCGTATCCCCCTGAAGTCTATGAAGTTCCTGTTTTTGTACTTATAAACTTTAAAATAGCTTCAGTTCGCATGACTTCAAAACGAACTCCACACTGCTGAAACATTTGCCAAACAGTGTGTACAAAAAATTGTAGTAGAAACTGTTACTTTTACTGATCACCATATCTATATGATAGAGTGAAGGAGGTTGAACAGAAAACAATGATAGAAATAGAATAGATGACTCCTCAACGAGGCCTACAGCAAAGCTGTCCCAAGTATTTTCCAGAATAATCATAAACCCTAGCTCAAACCCTATTTATAACACTGACTCCTTTTGGGCCCATGCACACGTTGGGCCTTATTCAAAAACTAATCAACAAAAATGAATTAAATAGGTTCTGACTCAAACGACTCAACAACTAAAAAGTAATAACTGACAACCGCTCGCTTCTCGCAAGCATAAACCATATACTTTAGACGAACTCTATCACTATAGGAGCAAATTGATGTGTTTTATATTTGTAATATCTCCTTATGGGCATATTATATTATTGAAAGGTGTGGTTATCTAAGGTAACATCTGTGTCGAGTATTTAACAGCAATACGTCTCTTTGGGGGTCTTCAACATTATGCATCTGTTATCAAAGAAAGTTTTTCTGGATCAAAAGTGTATGTGCTAGCATGAAAATAAACAAAACATGAATCAGTGAGTCATCTTCGGGAAATGTAAAATCTAGTAGTTTCCACCATCCAATTATTTAATTGCTTAAGTTAAATGATGGATATGCCTGAAGCAGGAAATTCTAGACTTCATTTATTTGTCTGTAAAGACCTACAAGTCTTAAAAGTATGCTCCTGTAGCTTAACTTAGAAACACGAATTTTTGTAACATGGCCAGCTATGTTAATTTGTCTTACCGACTATTGAGGAATCCTTTTGCTCAGTGGGCTATGTGGCCAGGAGATGGTGTGACATTTAGCTACATGGAAATTGAATTTTAAACATGATAATACTTCAGATATATCTTCGGTGAACCTTGATATTGCAGATGTAAATTTTTCCTTTCTTTCTAGGTCTGTCACATTATAGTTTTAGCATATAAAACCTCAACTTCATGTTTCCTTCATATGTTATGTTAATCTGCCTGGTAATTAATCCTAAAAGGATCTTACAATACTTCATAATAAGAAGAGCTATTTCTTCGTGCTATTATTCATGACAAGGGCTTGGAAGAATATACTTTGAGATGGTTTCGTTATTCCTCAAATTTATGAATTTGCATCCTTTATAAATATATGTGGGACTATTTTACATACAATTCTACTGCTTCTTCTGGAATTGGCGAAGTGGGACTGTTACATGCTTTGCCTTTTTTCTCCCTTTCTCTCACATAGAGATGAAAGCAAACCTTACTGACCCATAGGCAGGAAAAGAAACTACTAATGCAATATCCATCAGTTCATTGCTTCATATGAAACCATTAACATCGCTTTATCCTTTTCTTCTAATGGAAGAAGAATTAGACTATTGACAGTGATGGCTTCCAAGGTGGCAGTTAGGCGGTTACTCATCCGCTCAAGTTCTTCAGTTAGTGTTATCTGGACAAACAAAATAATGAGAAATAAAATTGAAGCTTGTAATTTTCTTTCCTGCCTTTTACCTGTGGGCTAGTTTGCTGGATACCGAGTATCCCATAACTCACAGCCAATTGCTCTAACAAGCTCCATTTCTCGTGTTGTCTTATTAAATTAATGGTATGTTTTTTAGTTCAGGAGGAGAATTAAAGTATGAAGATCGGTCCCTATTGGGTCGTCAAATTTTTATACAAGAGGCTATGAGCTTCCGTATGCTGTCGAACACTTTCAGCAAGCATAATCTAGCATTATGTGAAAACAACCTTTTACTTTTTCGTATTCTCATAATCTGAAGTCATGATCTGCATCTGTCATGTTTTTGGTTGGTTCAACCAGAAACTGTATACCAAAAACAACTACAGTCTTCCTCCTTTTCTGCTTAGTTTTACCTATAAACTTCTTTAGTGATTTTCTGTATTGAGGTTTCCTAGATATGTTAAGGCCGATTGATCACATTTACATGCGCATCAATTATGTACCTCAGTCTTGTAGGTAGTTGATGGAAGGTTCTTATGTTTGACTCTCTGCTTGACAGATCGGATACCATCCTACTTTTGGAAGCTCGAGATGTTTATTCATAGTTCGTGAGGATGGAGAAATGGTTGATTTCTCATACTGGAAATGCATAAAGGGTTTGATAAGGAAAACTACCCTTTGTATGCAGACAGCTTTATTCTCAGACATTTTAGGAGGCGAGGCGCAACGACTGAAGGTAACTTTTCTCATAAAAAATAGTCGTGCTTCATACCAATTGGTGCCTAGGAACATCCTTTCCCATATGGCTTAGTGTACTACCCCTTTTTCCTCAATCATATTACTGAGCTGAAGATTGGCATGTACTACGTTGGGAAATAGATGGAAACTATCAATCTGAATATAGCCGAGTTGGATTATGAATGCTTAAAATGAAAATAGTAGCTTTGTCTTATCATTAGCATTTTATTAATTGGCAAAAGAAGCCAGGCATTTTAGGATGATATTTCTTCTATATTTTTGTATTAATATCCATTATTTTCTTTTGATTCACATCGTTGATTCCCTAAATATTTTTTATTTTTCTCTATAGATTCTGTTATGAAGTTATATACAGCAGAATTTTACTAACTTGGGTCTTCTAATATAACCCATACATTGTTATCTAATCTGGTAACGCAAATATAGTGACGACATCAGCAGTTTGCAAAACTGAACGCTTGCACGAACAAAGAAAAAAGTATTGCAACAAAAAATCCATTCACATTCTCAAATTTAATTTAATTTTTTAATATGCATCAATAGCGAATATTTTATGAGGCCAAAAATTATGGATTTTATAGGTAAGTTGCTATTTATCATCTGAACTTAGGCAACGATCAATATTTCTTATATCGTTGAGGATCTTTTCAGAGTGGTGGTAATGATGAGGTTTTCAGATAAAGTTTTATTTATTCAGTTTAATTATTGTAATGGTAATTTAGTTTGTGATTAGGATTTAAAAAAAATTAAACCATATTTTTTGTACATTAGACTATTTTTTTTAATTCTATCTGAAGTATACATTAGACTAAAGTTTAGATATACGCTCAATTTCCTTCATGTTTGTGTAGCTGTGACATATTTTCTGTACTCGAATTCGGTCGGATTTGTCCGGAAAAGCTGTCGAACCGAACTTAACCCGAATAGTAGCGGACGATTTTTCTCGGTTTTTCTTTTTTCTTTTTTGATTTTACTTATAAAACTAATTATTATTGAATAATCAGTATTTACTGAAAGGTAATTAAAGAAATATTACGTGCATTAAGTACATTTCACTTTTTAATTGATTCGATCGGAATATACCAAACCGACCCCCAAATCATAGCTTTGAAATACATTTTTTCATGTACATTCCAAGTAATAATTAATCATGAATTTCAATTTTAGATCATAATTAACACACCCATCTACGATTAACTTGAAAATGAGTACTTATATCAAGAATGTAAATATTTGTCGAATCATGATAATGGCTGTTGCGATTTCATCCACTATGTTCTAATTTGGGTGGGATGGATCACAAGTTACTAAAATTGCATTTAAATTAAAGGGATTCGGAGGGTTTAAATTGAAGTTGGAATGCAGCCTAAATATTTTAATGAAACTAGTTTCAAATTTTGAGAAATACGCAATGTCAATCTCACCCAAAGTTGGATAATCGTAAGGTAGCATGCTGAAAATTAGTGGCAATCTCAAGCAAAGAAGAGTTATAAATTGCCATTTTGAAGCATAAACTTTCTATTGAATATTAAATTTGTTATATTTTGTGTTGCAATTTCTTTTATAGTAGTATCATTATTATATATTATGTATTTATTGATAAACATCTTTCGATATACATAAATAAAACAAAAGAGAGAGAAAAATCAAACAGCAAATAAACAAAAGTCAAGTGTGTGGGTGCAACCTTTTAAAAGGAGTAAACGTGTCGGCGTTTAATACAACTGCCATGTAACTGGTAATTTTCGTTATAAATGGAGATTGCAACTTTCCACACTATTTCTCTTTTTTCAGCATTTGGGAAATCATAGAAAATTATGTGAGGCCATCTCATTGTCTAATAGAACTTCGAAATCAAGTTCATATTTTAATATTATATTAATAATCTTACAACTATGCTATTAAACTATGAATTTAAATTAGAATTTATTTGTCTCACAGTGAAGCAATCACACGCGATTCGATCATTAAAAATTAAATTGGACGTTGAGGCTTATAAGTAGGGGTGCTAGTGAAAATGATATTTCCTTTTTCTTTCAATGGGCCCCTTTTAGAGGATAATATGGATAAGATTTCTACTTCTCTAAGCACTAAGTTTTGATGAGTCTCATTGGGTACATATTGATAGGCCTAGACGAGGCAACATACATCCTTGAGATCAAAGTCATATGTGATCGCAAGAAAAAGGTGTTGAGCTTGTCTCAAATTGATATTGTGTTGGCTCGCTTCAACATGCAGAGTGCTAAGAAGGGATTACTTCTTTTTAGTCATAGCACCCCCCTTTCGAATGATCAGTGTCCTAACACACAAAAGGAGAAATAGCATATGAGCTTACACTTCATAGTAGATAGCCTAATGTATGCAATGTTTTGTACGCGACCTGATATTTGCTATGCAGTGGGCACGATTGCGTAGACATCGCCTAACCACGATGTAAACACCGTGCGCAATCAAGAACATACTCAAGTACCTTAACCGGACTAGGGAGTATAAGCTTGTGTATCAGTCAGACAGTTTAGTTCATGTGGATTATACCGACTCGGATTTTCAAGCTGACCGGGATGAAAAGAAATCTACATCGGGCTATGTGTTCACCTTGGAAGGTGGAGCCATTTCTTAGAGGAGAGCAAAGCATAGGTGCAATGCAGACTCCACCATGGAAGCCGAATATATCACGGTGTCGGAGGCGGCTAAGAAGGTTGTATGACTCAAGAATTATCTCTTGGATCTAGGAGAGATACTTGGTTTGCCAAAAAGTATCATAGTGTACTGTGATAACTCTGGTGCAGTGGCAAACTCTAAGGAACCCAAGACCCACATGGCTACCAAGCACATAGAGAGAAAGTACCGTATTGTACGAGAAATCGTTAGCCGATGAGATGTGCTAGTTGAAAATATTGATAAAACGGAAAATCTAGTTGATCCTTTTACAAAGAGATTGCCCGCAAGGTGTCTTTGAAGGGCATGTTCGAAGACTAGGATTGCGTCGTTTGAGCCCCACTTAAGAAACTTTTGTATAAGTGGAGAAGATATTATGTTTGCTATAGCTAGTAGGTAGACACCTAGTATACTAAAAGTTTTCTTTAATATAACTGGGAAATTATTGGGTTTATATACTGAAAGCAAGACATTTTATGCTTGTATACAAAATTCTCAATTTACTATTATTCTCTTATCTGAATAGTTAACTTATTTCATATGTATGTCTCGTTATCTCATCATAAAGTAGATTATATGGTGTGTTGTAGATCACATATGATTACATTAACCTTATGAGATATAAACTAATATCACAGCCGAAACAAGAGCTAAGGGAGGAGAATTTTTGGTGATCTTCATAGCATACTTCACTAAGTATTGAAGATTTGGACAACCGGGATACAATTCAGAACATCAGAGTTGGAGTCAGAAATCGATTGCATGTGCCATCAATTTGCAGGTTTGTCTGTGAACATCTATGTGCTGCATTAAGTTTATAGAAGCACGCTAGAGATATAATCAATGTATGGTGAATTATAATATTCCAAGAAAGATCATTGGGAAGCTTAAATACATGATTAAATTCATATATCCTACAGCTGGAAGAGTTGCTTGATGAGCTTGAAGTGTTGGCCTTCTCAACAACCACATTCTTGCGCTCATTCAGTTTTTTGTCGTATTTGACTCTGAATGCTTTCCTTTCTTTGTGACTCAGTTCAGGACAGTCGTGTTTGAAATATCATTTCTTTCCACAATTGAAGCACTCATCATCTTTGTATTCAGGTCGATTGGGCTTCTCGTCAGTCCGATCCTTACTAGTTCTTTTCTTGTAGCTTCTATCATGGTCGTTTCTTTCTTTCCGATACTTGTTGTACTTTTTCAGTCGGGCTTCCATCTTCCTTAATCTTTCAGCCATGTTGAGTCAGCAACTCGTCATTGCTGCACTCGCCTTTGTCTTTGGCTGTCTTCTTTGGTTCCTTACTCTTGTCAGCTTTTAAGGAGACACCTTTGTTTGTGCTGACTTGAGCTACTTCTTCTGAATTTTCAGCTTTAGAAGACTCTTTAGTACGACTGATGTCGTACTCTTCAACTTTCAATTTTGAGAAGAATTTTCAGTAGACATCTCGTTGAAGTCTGCCTTCTTCTGAAGTGTTACTATATAGACTTTCCAGTCAGTAGCTGAGAGAACCCATATGACTTTCAGGTTGATCTCTCGTTGAGTATATTTGTCATTGCATAGGATGAAAATCTCATTAGTGATTGTTGCAAATCCGAGTTCCATATCATCAATGGATTCTCTCTTCTTCTGCTTGAAGTTGTCAAACTTCTGACAAGTTATCGTCAGCTTGTTCTCATTGTTCTCTTCTGAGCCTGCAAAAAGGCTCTCCAATGCGTCTCACATCTCATTGGCAGTTTCATATTTCATCAGCTTCCCAATATGAGAGTTGGTAACTATTCCGGAGATGATGTTTTTGGCCAGGTTGTTGAGCTCATCATGTTTGCATTCTTCGAATGTGAAGTTAGCTCGATCATTTGCCTTGAACTCATAGGTCGGGTCTTTACCAGCTTCAGTGATAACTTTTGTGATTCTTTCTCTGATGGTGATTGGCAATCATTACTAATGACCTCCCAGATACGGAAATGTTGTGCATGAAGGTAGCTCTTCAGTCTGAACTTATAGATCTTATAATTGCCTACCGCAAATATGAGGAGCGATGTCGACATGCTGTAGTTAGTTTCCATCACAACAAACATTCAACAGTGAGCAAAAATATATCAGATTTAAGGGATCTATTTAATTTGAATAACCACTAAGAAGAGTTAGTAGTTCTTGTGAACAACCTACTCAGATACCAATTGATGGTCCCTTAGGGGTCTTACTGATATATGGAAAAGAGAGAATAAACCAAAGACAAATTAAAACTCTTTCTTTTACACAAGACTGGATGTTCTACTGATCAATATATATCGTAATCAAGTCGATTATTGTACTAATATCATGATGGTGATCGATTCAATACAAGGAGTCCTGTACTGAGTGATATCAATTAGCAATCTTTTTTTCTTTTTTTTTGGTCAATTAATACAAAAAATTTAAAGGCTGCGTCACGGTGGACTCGAACCCGAGACCTTTGGCATCGGGCATTAACCACTCTACCACTAGTTAACACACACACATCGCTTAGCAATCTTACTAAGCTGGCCGAAGAATAGTCGATTAGATCGATAACTAATGTGTATGAGGAATGTGGTGGTTACATTTTGCCTTTACTGAAAACTAATTGATAGAAAACACTTAGTCAAATATTATTTAGTCAGTTTTCAGTTTACTCTCGTTAGTATCAAATTAATACTGATATATGATTTTAAAACAATATGTAGTGTTGCGTGTCCTGATGATATTCTATTCAATAATATACAATGTAAAGACAATATTGAGAGTAAAGAACACTTAGTTTTTACGTGGTTTGGATAAATGAGTTCATACATCCACGGACTGATAATATAGTCAATCCACTACTTAGAATTAAGTCTTGTTTGTAGGTACAAGAGTAAACCTACATACTGAAATTCACCTTATCAGTATCCCGCCTTACTTGGCATATCTTCCTACATTTGCTGGTGCTAGGAAAACTCTTACTGCTTATGAGTGCAATCGACCTAATCTCTTGTTTACAAGTAAAAGATAACCAAGCTTTCAGCAACTAACACTTCATTGTTTACTTGCCCAATTTCTACTTAACCTTTTGAGGAGTTTGAGTAGGGTTTTCAACTAGGCTTTAAGCTATCACAGGGCGACAACTTGAGTAGAGGGTTTTTCAACTAGGGTTTAAGCTATCACAGGTCGACAACTCAAGGTTTCTAGGTTTATGGTATTACAAGATTGTAACCTAGAAAAAATAAAAGAGTATATCTTGAAATCTAAGTCGATATATATATATAAGCTTTGAGGATTTCTTGACAACACTTTGAACTCTTTTCTTGAAATATTTGGATGTTTGTTCTTGAGATATAAGCTCTAGTGCTTTAAATATTTGAATGCACAACATTTCGATACCCTTTAAAGGTTGGATCCAACACGTATTTATAGAGCGGATGATGAATAGTGTCGTTGGATGGAACACCAATCACATCCATTCGATTTGTCGTTTGAATTCTTCCTGTTAGAATCCTCCTACGTTGCTCTCGACGTCTGCAACATCGTACACTGTAGCTCTGCAACTCTGAAAAGTGGTTCTAACTCGTCAGGATCTTCTGCGGATTCGATATGACACGTGACAAGTCAAACACTCAAAGTTTAAATATTTTTGTATTTTTTTAGTTGAGTTGACTCCATGTTTCTTCAGTATGTTGACTTTAGGTCACATCAGTCGAGTTTGTTTCGTGTTTTAACAGCAGGCTAGACGTCGTGTTTTTATCAATTTGGTGGCCCTGAGTCAGTTTGATACATCAGATTGACGTAGTTCTCAGCAAATTCGACTTCTCAGTTGTTGGTATGACACTAGTCATATTTTGGGCTTCTTTGTCTTCAGCAGTGCTGAGTCTTCAATCTTCAATGTTTCAACTTCAGTCTTCAGAGCGCTCATACTTAGGGCTGTATACGAACCGAGCCGAGTCGAACACTGCCAAGCTCGAGCTCGGCTCGTTTAAATTTTATTCGTCTTGAGTTCAGCTCGAGTTCGAATTCGAGCTTTAAATTAAGCTCGAGCTCGGTTCGTTATAAAATTTTGAGCTCATGAGCTTCGAATTCGGTTCAATAACTACTGCTTATGAGACATATTCGAACTCGAGCTTGAACTCGCTCGTGTTCGACTTTGCTCGCTTTCGAGCTCGAATCGGTTTGATAATGTGTTATTCGAGTCGAGTTCGAGATCGAACTCAATTCGAGCTCGACTCATCTTAAAACACTATATTATCATAATTCACTATATGATTCCATTAATTCAAAGGATGCATAGTCTACTAATTAATCATAATCAAACAACAATTAAAATAAGAAGTTTAACAAGATTAATTACCAAATGAAATTTTCACAACTAGCAAAAGAAAAATATGTCTAATTCTAGCTAATTTTGGATGAGATTCATATTAGAAAAAGATGTCTGATTCTAACTAGTTTTGGATATAGACTATACAATATATAAAATTAATATACTATTTAATATCATTCGAATATATCTACTCCATTCATCTACTTATGAATTATTATTATTATATTTATCTCATAGAAATTAATTATGTAAGTTAGATGTTATTTATTTTAGAATTATAATTATAGAGATATAAATATAACTACGTAACTCATACTTGTATATTTACATATTATAATGGTCTATATTGATATTTTGTTCATAAGATAACTTAGTAAATCATGTTATTTTTTTAGTTTTCCAACTCAATATTTCATTTGATAATATTCAATATCATTCTATTACATTTACTTTTCAAAATATTATACTAGTATAAATATGATAATTAATTAATTAGTTATATAAGTTAGATGAAAAATTTATACTATAGTATTTTGTAATTTATTATTTATTTTAATTATTTAAATATATAAATAATTTATTATCAATACTTCATCTATATGATTATTTGTTGCTAAATAATTATAATTAACGATATTTTATAATTTATTATTCATTTTAATTATTTAAATATGTATAAATAATCTATTATTTTATACGTTCGTGAACATGTTCGAATCAGAGTTCGCGAACATGTTCGAATCAAGGTTCGTGAACATATTCGAATAAGAGTTCGCGAACATGTTCGAATCAGGGCTCGTTTGAGTTCGAGCCAAACATGTTCGCGAGCCTATGAGCCGAACATCTCTAAGCTCGAGTTCGGCTCGATAAACTTATCGAGCTCGATTCGAGGCTCGAGTTCGACTCGTTTACAAAACGATCGAATTTCGAGCGAGCTTTTTTCGAGCCAAGCTCCGAGTAGCTCACGAACGGTTTGGTTTGTTTACAGCCCTACTCATACTGATATTTCTATCAGTATAGTCGAGTTTAGTATTGCTTAAACTCTTTTAGTATTGAGACCTATCTAAACTGGTAGTTCTTATGCTGAAACATGTAAACAAAAAATTGACTCCCTAACAAGTGAGCCGTACTATGTTACGTCAGCAGAACATTCATCAACAAGGTTTTAAAATCTAATCAAAATACACAATTAAGATAGAATTTTCCCAACAACCTTAAACATGCATGTCTATATAGGTTGCACTTTACGCATTGATTTACTAAATGAACCTAACCAAAAATTAATTTTCATTCATTTAGATTAATAACAAAATAGAAATGATGTGCTACATACCTTATGCGAGCACGTTATGCGAGCATCGATCATGTTTAAGTAGGGCTAGTAATTTTTGACACGACATGAGAACACGACACGAACACGCACGAAATTAATGGGTTAGTGTTCAGCCTTATCGTGTTCGTGTCCTTATCGTGTCGATACGATAAAGACACGATAATTTCGTGTCGTGTTCGTGTCGGATCCGTGTTGTGTTCGTGTAACCCGATAATTTTCGTGTTGCATTCGTGTTCGTGTCGGATCGTGTCGTTTTCGTATAATTCGATAATATTTATATATATTTAATATTAATTTAATTATATTTTATATATTTTGATTTTTATTTATTTATTTATTTTTTAATTTTGATTTAAATTTATTGTTTCATGTCGTGTCGTGTCAACACGAAAAAAATCGTGTCATATTCGTGTTCGTATAGTGTTCGTGTCGTGTCCATGTCAGTACATTTCGTGTCGTGTTCGTGTCGGACAGATCCTTAACGGATCGAGTTCGTGTTTGGCCTTATCAGGTCGTGTCGTTATCGTGTCGACACGATAATGACCCGACATGCACGAATTGCCAGCCCCTATGTTTTAAGTCACATATCATTATTCGTTTTTGTTTTAGATATTTATTTAGATTCTAATGCCTAATAAATTGTTATTATATAATTGACATCATAAATTTTATAAACTATATAAAAATCAAAGGTCGATCTGTTTGTTTTCAAAACAAATCGAGCTTTTATTCAAATAATGAATGAAAAGAACAAATCGAGCATTGATTTTTTATATAATTTATCTAATTAATTATGTCATTTTTCAAGGTATTTAGATTCTAATATCTAAGAAATTGTTATTGTCTTATGGACATCTTTAATTTTATAAACTATATAAAAATCAAAGCTCAATTTGTTCATTTTCTCTACAAATCGAGCTTTTATTCAAATAATGAATAAAAGGAACAAATGGAGCATTGATTTTTTTTTATATGATTTATCAAATTAATTATGTCAATAATATTTTTCAATATATTAAAATCTAAATTATTAATATCTAAAATAAAAGAATAATATTTGGCTTCAACTTGATCGGTGCTCACATAAAATATGTAACATATCATAACACACTCAACCTGCAGATGTAATTTTCGCTCCGCAAACATCGCACACAGACTCTTAGACATGGATAGAAATGGCTTTTAAAATTGTGCAGTGCTGTTTGTTAGTGATAGGCAGGATTGGATTTTCTTTTTCTCCACAAAAGTGCGAAACTAAAAAATATTAGAAAGCGTAAAATGAAAAGTGTAAATATTTAGCACTTTGTAGGTATGGATATTTTTAAGTAGAAATGTGAAATAGTTGTTGTTGATGCTGATTTCTAATTTCATCTATTTTGTCCTCAAACATATGTCCAAATTAAAATCAATTTTCTCGATTTAAACTTGTCAACTTTATGAATAGGGATAGTAATGGAAATAGTTATTCTATCTATTTTCATATAGAAAATCAGATTTTTGAGATTGACAATCCTATTGGGGTTAAAATGAAAATCAAGAATAGTATTTTCGATGAAGCAGGGTTAGGAACGATCAATCTCTTTATGAATGTACATTTGGAGTGATCTCGTAGTTCTTATGGGGTGGAGATGATGGGATCGGTCTATGGATTTTCCTTCCTTTTCTTTTGCCGCATTTGTTAACACATACACACGAACACATGTATATGCATATACATATGTTTGGGTCGTCACTAAGCATGCCAAATGACATATTACTAAGAACAACCTCCAAAGTCAATTGTTGCCAAAATATAATTTTGGAAGTTATATATGCCTTTATTTACTTTATGTGAGACTTCCTAAGAGAATATATAAACTAAGTTGGGTTTGACTTAAATTTTTATATTTTACGTGTTTGGATATCTATAACCAAAAGCAAATTCTTACGGTCATCAATGATATGTGGAACCAATAAATGAACAATATTAAATCTCACTTCATAAGTCATAAGACCTACAAAGTGTCAATTCAGATCTTCCATCGCATAATTTTACACTTGTGTCCCATTATTAAACTTAAATTATAATAATATTTAGGAATTTTTTTATTAACGGTTTGGGTGATATTTTTTTGCTTCTTGACTTTGGATTGCAGTGTGACAAAACACGTGTTAGATTTCCACAGCAGAAAGAGAAAGTTGTGTGGTTGAAGATTGACGGTGATGGTTGTAACATGACTAGGAAAAAGATTGATTTTTGAGCAAATCGAAAGGTGTGTGCAATGTGTTTGATGGTCATTGGTTGTGGTTGAAGATTGATTTATCCATTGTACCAACTAAAGATTGGAATTTGCCCAAGTTTTTATTTATTTTTATGAAGTTTTTTTTTTTATCATTAATTATTGGAATTTCGTTTAAAGGTTATGTACTATGTTGGTTAAGATGTATTTACTGAATGAGTCCTTATCTTAGACTAAAGTTGAGTAAGTATATATTGTTTTTTAATTTATTGTATAGTAAGATGATCTTTTATAAGGATATATTTTTACGTGAAGACGTCTGGATATCTCATTCAATTAGGAATAATAGCACACTTAATTAAGAAATATGAGGATCTCACTTAATTAAAATTTTCTAATTCAGTATTATCCTCATGCGTCCAGATCACAATTATAGACTTTGTCTTACACATTTGTGTTCAATTTTGCATAAAAATTGTATCTTAGTATGTGGTAACAAAATAAATGTCAACACCGTTAATCGCCTTCAATAGAGGGGCAGATTAATTGGAGTGAATTATCTTAATTTTAGGAATTAACTGAGATACAAATAAGTTCGAAGATCAGAGTGTTTCTCCTTAAATAGTATATGGAACATAAACTTTTTCCCTTAATTATATTATAAAATCTCATAATTTAGTATATTCTTAATTTAATATACACTACATATGAATTAAAATGTATCACACAGCACTAAAAGGAAGGCTTAAGTTAAAGAAAATATCAATTGAGGTAAAAAAATTCCAACTGTATTAACTATATAGCCGTTTATTTGGTGGTTTTTAATTAAAACTAGAAATTTCAACAATTATTCTTGATGTTGATTTTTCAATTACAACTATTTTATAGCCTCAAGAAATAGGCACTGTCATTTTCTATATTTGGCTCTTTGAAAGTGATTCAAAAAATGTTTATTTTATCCCTTCAATTATTGTTGAGTGTTGGCAAAGAAGCCAACACTAAGAGATGTTTCTTTGTTTTTTGTCTTTTGTATATATCCATACTGATAGAAATGCCCATTATTTCTCATCACTACTGTACATTTCGAAACAGAAATTAAGCATAAACTGTTAAATAATGTAGATGAACGGAAGAGGTTGAATCTTCAATTTCATTATAAGCAAATTTTTTGATCTATTTTTACAGCTCTACTTCTAAGACCTGAAAAATTAAAGACAACCTTTTAAGTAGATACTGGATACTATATTGTTTGGGAAAATATACAATTTTAGCCTAATAAATTGATCTTGTGACAATTTTAACATAATAAATCAATAATACCTTAATCAAGTCTAATGAATTGATTTTATGATAATTTTAGCCTTTAAGTAATTTTTCGTATCGAATATCACAATTGACACGAGAATTATACGTAAAGCAAGTCGAAACACATATATTTGGAAATTATTTATGATCTACATGTTATCTCTCGGTGCCAATTGTGATTTTTAATGTCGAAAAATCACTTACAAGCTAAAATTATCACAAAATCAATTCATTATATTTGATTAAGTTGTTATTGAATTACTAGACTATATTATCACAAAGTCAATTTATTAGATTAAAATTGTGTATTTTCTTATATGGCTTCACTACATAAATGATCAAGTCGAAAACATTTTTTATATCATAAAATGCCACGTAGCAAGCCAGGAAACCATCTCTTTTAATGGGTAATTCTTGTTCTCGTTCCGCTAATGAAAATAATAATAATCTAAATATACCACTACAAAAAACAATCGATCTGCGATGGAATTTACTATGGAAATATTTCCGTTTCAACACAACGACGGATTAACGATGGATTTACAATGATATTTACTCCTCAAATTTAACATCGAACTTAGCAACAGACTTATGACGGAATTTGGTACTTTTAGTAAACTACATGCTTAGAGGTTTACTAAAAGTATCATTTCTATTTAACCACTTTATTTCCATGGCAGTCGTTAAGTACATTAACATACGCTATGGATTATTGAAAAAAGAGATTTGGGAATCAGCAGATTACCTAAAACTGTTAGTTTTTTAAATATTCATACATATAAATATATTGAAATTACATGAGCATAGTAACCAAGTGGTATTACTCTTTTAAAATAGTGGATGATCAAAGTACGAATCACAATCCTTCATCCACTAACTTAAAAAGTAAAAAAAATCATTTCAGTTAACTCTTTAACTTTATATATTAATGTAAATTTTAATGTTATACTTATAAATGAAGAAAGATATTTGCCCTTGACCTTACAATTAATTTTTATTTCCATTAGGATGTTCTCCTTTAATTAATTAAATAAGCTTAAATTTATTTATACTACAACATGCCTTTTTGATCCATTTGTAAATAAGAAGTATTACCAATTGAGGCTCTAAAGATAGGATATTTATTTGGAATCCAAAAAATAATTATATGCGTTCAAATTTGAATAATCTGACACTTGACACAATATAATTGTGGGGTGGAGGTATATATATATATATATATATATATATATATATATATATATATAAGGGTTGGTTATGGTGAGAAAAGTTCTTAACGTACGAAAATAGGAATAAGAAGACATCTTCCATATTTATGTAGCACAATCGAATTACTTATATCGCATATGTTAGTTTAGACATATTCATCCATTAGTAGCATATATGTTAAACATATTAGTTTAACACATCTTTCATTAAAGCGTAGCACATGAGCGGTTCTAGTCTTTGCACAATAATCCGCTTAGACACGAAATACAAAAGCAGTAGCACACCCACGAATTAAATATCAACCATTGGTCCAATGAATCAAAGGCCCGGATTCATTCCTATTTCCTACCAAATTATCCATTCCTCACCTGATCCATCTCCTATATATATATATATATAGAGAGAGAGAGAGAGGTGAGTTATTATAAAAATCTTTGTCATCCTACAAACGTGAGAACGAGACATTCTCCATGAAAATTACTGCGCTAAACAAAAATATTTGAATTTTCTCCTCATGAAATTGAACCGGGTGGTGCACAATGCACTCATTCATCAAAATGATACATCACCGTAGATCTTTGCGATCTAACGACTCAAAATGGTTCTCACATTTCACTTTAAATAAGTTTTAATTGAACCTACTCCAAGGGTGAGTTATTATATATATATATAGAGAGAGAGAGAGAGAGATAAAGAGATATAAGTTCAAATAAGAACTATTTTTAGTGTGATAACTAAGAATCACGAAAATTCGTTATGGAAGTTAATATATCCGTTGGAAAAGTTACTGAATCTAAAAATTCAGAATTTTCACCAATGGTTCAAATCTATGAGGGGCGAAGAATATATTTTTTTGGATTTATGAAATTTCCTTACGTATTCATCAATTTTCATACCGAATTCATCATTTTTGGTTCTCGTTAACCTCTCTCTCTCTTAATATATATATATATATATATATATATATATATATGAGAGAGAGTTAACGTAAAATCATTTTATAATGAGAACGTGAGAATCAAAAATAATGAATGAATCGCTATTAAAATTGATAAATCCGTTGGAAACGCGTTCTTGAATCCAAAAATGAAATTTCGTCCTCATGGGTTTCGAATCCTGGTGAAAAATTATGAATTTTTGGATTCAAGAACTTCAAACAGATTCATCAACTTTCATAATGAATTCCTTTGGTTTTTAGTTTTTAGGATAAAAATAGTTCTTATTTGAACATAACTATCTCTCTCTATATATATATTCTTGACGTATAAAGTGATACCGACTCCAAAATTTCACGCCAATGAATTGGAAAAAATGAAAAGAATTGGTCCAGGAATTGATGGAAGAGAAGGTGAGCAAAAAAAAGAAGCAGATTATGAATGGGATTGATTTCATATGAAAAAATATATTCTACTCTTGTTTTTAGATTTAATCGTGAAGAAAATGACTTCTCATGATGACATGGATACTAAATGACCACGTTCAGTGGCCTATTTAAACTTTTTATTAAGTGATCCTACTAATTATGCTTTTATAAATCTTTAAAATGAATTTTAAAATTAAAATTTAAAGTAAATAATAATTTTAATGTAACTATAACACCATTTAAATTGTATCATAAAGCTAAAAATATCAAAGTTAAACGTGACCACCTCATAATATTTCTCTTTTATTATTTGAAGTTTGATGAGTAGTTCCATTAAATGATAAAAATAAAACATCTAAAATAGGAAGTGCTTTTATATAAAATATTTTATCTACCTAAGTAATAATAACAAAATTCAAAAGGAATCCTAATTTTCAATATTCTAAATTGGGAAGAAGGAACTATAAATAAAACTTTGCTGAATTTGGACTTTAGTTCCTCATGGTGTAGATATTACAAAACTTAAATGTCTTTTAATTCATGACACATCATTATAAATAAGAATCAAATGATAGAATAACATAATAATATACAAAGTTCAAATGGTAAGATATCAATTTTTTATTAGAAAATAAATATTGCAACACTTGTATACAAGTGAAAATTGTAGTATTCATATTCAAAACACAGTCGGAAATTAAAATAAATATACTTTTATAAACACACTATATATTTTATCAAGAAAACTTAACACCAATATTTAGGGGTGAGCAAAAAATCAGAATATCCGATCCAAATCAAATCGAAATTTAAAATTCGGTTCGGATTTTTTGAATTTTCGGATCGGATTGGATTTTTTAAATCAGAAAAAATCCAAAAATCCGAATTATATATAATTTATATATAAAAAAATATTTTATTTAAATATGTTTAAATTTAATATAAATATATAAAAATTAACAAAATTTGGTTTCAGATTTTCAATTTTTTCAAAATTTCGGATTTTTCGGTTTGGTTCGGATTTTTGTATAAAAAATTCGGATTTTGGATTTTCAGATTTTCGGATATTCGGATCGGATTTTTTCTTTCACAAAATTCAGATTTTCCAATCGATTCAGATTAGGCAAAAATCCGAACCGAAATCCGAATGCTCACCCCTACCAATATAGACAAAAGAAAAATCAATTTAATATCTATATCACATAAAAAACTACACCACAACAAAGAATTCTTTTTTTAATAATTAAAATTTGAAATATATATATATATATGTACTTAGTAATTTTATAAAACAGAGGGGGATCCAGTAACCCACTGCTTTCCTCTGGATCCGCCGCTGATCACATCAGTTCATACCTTGGATGCGAAATACGTAACAATAAAGCATAAGTATAACATGAATTAAATAATTATTGGACTAAACAATTATTGTTATTGCTCTCACGCCTCTTAATATACAAGGGTATAAATCACAGTTCATATTTTAACCAAAAATCTATATTTATATATTGAATAAAATAAACACTAATTTTAAAATATAAAGTGAGAAAAATTTTAATCATTAAATCATAAATATCTACAGTGAATTCACCATTTTTAAAAATTAATTTGTGAACCTACATTAGAATCCTGGTATTTTTTAATTCATCACATTTACAATGATTTCATCACGTTCCACAAGGAATTAACCATGATTTAGTGATTTGTAGTTTAAAAGTATAGTTGTTTTAATATATTCAATCAAACATAATATTGATATTATATGATAAAAGACATCTAAGTCGGATACATAAATATACAAAACTTCAATTTATAATTTTAAATCTTTCAAATCTTATATATATATAATTGGGTTTTCAAATCCTATATTATTTTTAGGTACCAAATACATATCGTATCATGAATTGAATATAAATTAAAAAATCTAAATAATTCGCATAATATAATCAAATAGTATCCCCACCCCACCTTCCCTCAATATCAAATAAGTGTCTCATGACCTCACATTACACATACAAGAAAATTGATAATTTTCCTTTTCTCGGCAATAGTTATTACATAGAAAATTAAAAATAAATAGAAAATTTTGTAACATTATTATGGAATTATGATAGAATACCTATTTTAGAGGCAAAATTTATTTTAGAAGACAACACTTAATAGAAGATGAAGGAAACATCAACTAAATTATGTTGAGAATAAATAGATAGACAAACCCAGACCTTGATAGGAGTTGAACCAAAAATATATTCCCTTCCATCTCACTCCAAATGATTTTTTTTTTGGGTACAATTATTTAAGAAAATAATATAAAATAATTAAAATAATAAAAAATAGATAAGACGTAAATCTTTAAAATAAATAATTATTTATTAAAAAAATGGATAAACTTAAATAGGACAATTTGAAAAAAAACGCTTCTTTCCGTCCATGAAAACAGATTTAATTCATTTATGGACATTCACAAAAAACTTATATTTTTTAATTTTGTAAACATCAACTATTCTCGATCTACCATTTATTTTAGAAAAAACACATACAATCCATCTTTTTATTCTTACTATTTATTAACATATTTATTTATTATTTTTATTTATTTTATATTTATTATAATTTATTAAAATTTGTATCATAAAATTAATCAAAGCTTTTCTTAGATGGAAACAAAATGAGTAACTAAGAGGGAACCTTTGATTTTGTGAATTTTGAGACCTGAGCAAGAGTATAAAAACGCCCGACCACATAGAAAATTAGTGGAGCACCAAAACCAATCATGTCAGGTCTGTGCCGGGCCTGCCACGTCAAGGCTCTCCATCAAAGCGCACTAAACGACAAACTCCCTACAAATCTAAACAGTTTATTCATCACATACGTGTACGGTCAAGATCTCACCACTTAGCCTCCCACAGTTGGTCTGACATCACACCAAACCCTTCCTACAACGCGATTATGATTGGTCCACGATTCAGCGCGTGGGACCCACCGTTGTATTATTTTAGCCCATAAATATACATCCCACTCTGATGAAAAGTCATCGCGGGACATCTGGCGGCAGCCCACAACAATATTTTGGTAAAAAATATATATAAAAATAAATAATATCATTATTTTTTTCTTCTTTTTTCGCTATATTTATGTCTTTTTTTGGGCAGCAAAACTTTTGTGGTTGCGTTTGTTATTTTTTCTTGGCTTGTTCCGTTCCTCACTAGCATCAGTTATCTGTTAATTGGGACTGCTTTGTTCAGTTTCTATTTCGGGTCAATCTCGTATACATTTGCGGTTAGTTTTTTCTTGAGCTGTTTTTGTGTTTATTGTGTATGTGTGTTTGTCTGTTTTTTAAAAATATTAGTTATTTATTTATTTGTGGTTTGAAGTTACGGGTATTCCAATTTTTGGGGAATCATGCTTTTGCTCTGATAGCTTTAAAGATATTTTGTTGTGGGCTCAATTTGCATTTGCTTACTAGATTTGGTTTCTGATTTCTTTTTTGCTGTTTCTCGGATGAATCTTCTGTGGGCATCTTTACTTTGGGTTTTACATTTTTAATTTATGGTTTATTTATGTTGTGACATAGAATGTGTTAAGAAGTTTTGATGGTGAGCTGAAACTGAAAGCATGATAGTATAACCTGAATTTTGTAGCTCAAGATTGTGTTTTTTTTTTCTTTGGTAGCTGTAAATCTGCTGATTATAGATAGTTTTACCTTCGTTTCTAGGTGAATTCGTAGAAGGAGTGAAGGATACAGAAAGGTGTGATCCGCTGTTGTTTCGAATTTGGGGTTTACTCTGTGGATTAATAGAATAAGAGGGATTGGTTTGGATTGAATTGGCGGGTGTGTAAGGAGAGGAAGTGTTAGAAATGGGGAGTAATTTAAATTTCAAGAATTTTGGGAACGAGCCACCGGCCGGTGGTGGTGGAGACCACCGAATAATTGCTCTTTGACACGGCAATCGTCTGTCTATTCTCTTACTTTCGATGAGTTTCAGAACACGATGAGGGAAGTGGGAAGGATTTTGGGTCAATGAACATGGATGAACTCTTGAAGAGTATATGGAGTGCAGAGGACAATCAGAACTTTACCCCACCAGCGCTGATGGCGGTGGCGGAGGCGGTGGTGGTGGTGGTGGGAGTAGTGGCCAAGAAGGGGTGGCTTGCAGAGGCAGGGATCGTTGATCCTTCCTCGGACACTAAGCCAGAAGACAGTTGACGAGGTGTGGAGGATATGTCAAAGGAGGGTGTTGCAGCGAAGGATGGAGCTGTCAGCATTGCTAGCTTTGGCATGCCGCAGAGGCAGCAGACTTTAGGGAGATTACACTGGAGGAGTTCTTGGTGAGGGCCGGGGTTGTGAGAGGAGGCTCAGTTAGCTGCTGCCAACAATGCCGGGATTTTTGGTGATTTGTGGCACCCTGTGAATAGCAGCTCAGGTTTGGGATTCGGATATCAGCAGCAGCCACAGCAGCAGGAGCAACAGAATAGGAATTTGGGGTTGATTGGTGCTGGGATAACTGAAACTAGTAATAATCAGATGGCTGCACAATCGGCTGCCAATTTACCGTTGAATGTGAATGGCGTAAGGTCTGCTGCACAGCAGTTGGAGAATCATCAGCTCCAGCAACAACAACGACAACAACAACAACAACACCAACATCAGCATCAGCATCAGCAGATCCTTCCTAAACACTCCACGTTGGCGTATGGATCCGCTATGGGGATTCCAAGTAACGGTCAGTTGAGTAGTCCACGGATTAGGGGCGGAATGGTTGGGATTTCTGATCCGGGAATGAATAACTCGCCAGTCCATAATTCAGCTTTACAAGGTGGAGGGCTCGGGATGGTTGGTTTGGCATCTAATGGATCTCCGGCTGTTTCATCAGATGGGCTCTCTAAGAGTAACGGGGATACATCTTCGGTTTCACCTGTTCCTTATGTGTTTAACGGGGGTTTGAGGGGTCGGAAAAGTGCTGCTCTGGAGAAGGTGGTTGAGAGGAGGCAGAGGAGGATGATCAAAAACAGAGAGTCGGCTGCAAGGTCACGAGCTCGTAAGCAGGTAAAAAACCTCAAGTATATCATGAATGTGACAGGTTAGATACTTGTGAAGGTGAATTGCAGTTATTGGCTTTGATGTTACTTCGTTTATAACTTCTAGGACTTGCATAACACGAAGAAATCGGTTTCAACTTGGTAGATTACGTGCTATTTCACTTTCCAGATTGTAAGTTTGCACTCATATTGTGTCAATCGTGCAACCTTGGATCAAACTTTTTCATTCCTCGTGTATTCTAGGTTTCTCTTAGTGACAACTTTGTGCCTTTTCCACACATTATTGAATCTAATGAGATTTGTCAACGTGTTTGTGCTATATATGCCATCTGATTGCCTCCTGTTTTGCGGCTGCTATTACTTCGTTATTTCCTTTCATAAATATATAGCAATCTTGTATCTATTGGGACAATTTTCTTCTTCAGTAGTAGTGTATTTCAAAATAATTTCTTTCAGGATGTGATTACACTGGAAATGTTAAGATTTGAATTTCATTGGGGTTTGGCTTGATGAACTCGTAAATCCTACAATCTCTCCATTATCTATAGTTTTAAAAGATCTGATTTAAGAGGCTCTAAGTCTCTTATATTCTTTCATCTCCTCGATTTGGTATTCTCAATACTCCTTTGCCAAAATGTTATTTCTCAGTCTCGTTTTGTCACACTCTTCCCTTCGGTATCTCTTTTCGTATTCATTTCCGCTTTAGTTTTGTATATATCCTCGCCAACTCTATTCTTTTCCTTTCTTTTCCCAAGATTTTAGTTGACCTTTTGAATTGGTTTTCATAGAAAAGTATTGATCAAACCTTTCTACACATTATATGATTTCTAACTAGTTTGTATAAATAATTGGCAACTTAACAAGTTTGTATTTTCTCCTCAACAATCATGAATTTTACCATTCTTGAATTTCTATATGGTGCCATGTGGAAAGATTTCTATATTTTGTTTACCGTGTCTGATGCAATGGCATGACCTGTAGATGTTAAGTTAGTGTTAATTATTAAATGAATATAATGGGAATGATTGAGAAAGAACTAGAAGTAGGGCTAGACTATAAATTTGATGTTCTTATCACTTTCTAAGTTATGATCATCAAACTTCTGCTTCTATCATCCATGGACATCCCCAAAAACATTTGAATAAGAAAAATTGGATGTCTTATGCAGCAGAGTTGTATTGTGATAGCGGTCTAGTGTGACGAGACATGAAAGTTATGACAAGTTACTCTTCATGAGACGCTTAGAGATCTCATTTTATACAAGGTAATTTAGTGTGCTAGGGAACATGTATGTAGTATGTACCTGCAATTTATCAACAAATTGAGTTTTCAGCTACAGTGATGAAGATATATTTTTAAGTGTTGGTTTCTGCTTTTTCTTTTCTTTATTATGTTTTCGCTGTTGAAATGAGATGTAAACCTTACGAACCAGCTCCTTTTTCTGGTTTTTCCAGGCTTACACTATGGAGTTGGAAGCTGAAGTTGCCAAACTAAAGGAGGAAAACGAACAATTGCAGAAGAAACAGGTCTATCATTGTATTCTGCGTGCTGAAGTACATATATTTGGAAAATAATTAACGTGTTTTGGTTGTGCTTTGCAGGCGGAGATAATGGAAATGCAGAAGAATCAGGTTTGTTGCTTCTCCTTATGCCCTCGAGAAAAAAGTTGCAGTGTTAATTTGAATACAACATTTGTATATATGGCTTTATATCCCCACTTTTGGTTCTTTATGAAAGTCTTCGTTTTGGGCAATGGTGGGATGGATACTTTCCACTCGCTACAGTCCCTATTTTCCCATTATCTGAAAGTTGAATTTCCACTAGACGAAGTCGGCTCTCACCATCAAGATTCTTCGATAGTTTCTTGAGAGTTTTAAAGACAACATTAATTTCAAACCTTCCCATTTTCTTTCATAGTCTCCTACTTTATCAACATCCCACGAACAAAAACATATGTACATCTGGATATAGTTCATCCCTCCTAATTAAATGCAATTAGCGTTGATTAATCCCCATTAGAGTTTATTAATCTCTACACTCTACTTAGGGTTTACTAACCCCAATTAGGATTTATTAAACACAATTAGGGCATATGCGCCTGACTCTTGCTGATGGGATTAGGTTGGAGGCTTGGAGCCACAAAATAATAAACCCCTCCAGCCATCCAAAACTAGCATTCCACATATCGCATTTCATACATGCATTGATCATCTTCTGTTTGATGTTGGCAGGCCTTGGAGATGATGAAACAGCAGAATGGAGCGAAGAGGCAATGCTTGAGAAGGACGCAGACGGGGCCATGGTAAACATTGCTGAAATACAATCTGGGAACGAGATACTCCTGTGTAAATAGTACATAGAGGACGACGTGGTTCTGTTATTGTGATGAGTATAGAGAGATAAGAGGAGTAGTGCTTCTTTGCCTTAGAATGTTCCTTGTTTGTGATGGAATGTAGGTGGAAAATGCCTCAAGTTATTAAAAAAAAAAGGGCAGTCGATTAGGTTCAGAGATTAGTAGAGATACATATATTGCTGTTCCCAACTCCAAAAGTGTTGTGCCTCTCCAGTAATGTAGCACTCAAGTCGTCGTGTTCATGTTCGTTTTGACAGAATAGAAATACAGTTTATTTATATGTTTATTTTGTTTGTGATTTACTGTATCCTGTTTTTGGTTTTTGGTGCCCTTTTATGTCCCCATGGAAGAAGGTAAAGGACTTAGCAGTCAGTCCTAGTTTCAGAGGTACTTACCAAATCTTCTTAGAGTTTGATCCTACGTATGCAAATTTATATGTATCATTTTCTACTGTTTTAATCTCGTAATTTATTAGTGCTTATCATTTTTACCACCTGATAAATCTAGAATATGTAGATATGTGAGATTTATGTAAAACAGTAAAGAACATCAAGGTTTTTACGTGGTTCGATCGTTAATGAAATCTACGTCCACGGAGGAGTGATTCCTAAATACTTTCACTATGTTTTGATTACAGTGAGTATAGCTAAAAGCTCTTAATATTTAAGAAGTTGTTAATCCTCTACCTTCAATCTAACTCCTATTTATACATGTCTCGAGGCTCCTAAAGGCGTGCCCATTCCTCCATTGGCCGGACTTTCCGCGTGTAGGGGCTCTTCCTCTCGTCTGTAGGATGCTTGCCGCCTTGGCGCCACGTGGAGAGTGGCGTCGACTCGGAGTTCGGGGCTGGGGTTTTGTGGGTGATTAGGGTTTGCTTGGGTTACCGTGGGCTATCGCGTGGGCCGCTACTAATGTCGGGCCCAACTCGTTTGGGCTGTCGGTGGGCTGTATGGCCGGGCGTCGGTGGACTGTGTGGTGGGCTATATCCCATCATAGCCACCAATAGTCGAGAAATACCGTGCCGGTGAGGCGAAGAACGCGTTGTCGGTAGGACGTTGCTCACCGATGTTGTCCTCGAAGGTTTCTCGATCTCTTTGGTGTCGGGATGTGATTGGTTCGCCTGGATTGAACCGAGGTAAGCGGTTTTGACGCTCGGGCGTGTGCTTGCTTTTGGGGACCGAGCCGAGTCGCCTGTCGTCGGGCAAAGATGTGTCGCAAAAGGAAGTCAAGTCCGACCGGATAGCGACCTTGCATAGGTTACACCGAGGTCCGATCTGGAGCAGCACCGCTCTTCCGGAGGATCTTAGAAGTTCGACACGAGAGTCGGATCCGACGGAGAAATCATCTTTGGATGATGCCGAGGTTCGTCGGAGTGACCACCCTTCTAGGGATGCCGAGTGCGATCGGATGGAGATGTTCTCGGGGCGATTCCGTTGGTAGACGCCGAGGTCCGATCCGACGCTCCCGACTTTCGGGAAAGCCGAGGTCCGACCGAGGCGCCGCCTTCTTGGATGTGGAAGCGGACGAGGTCCGAGGTTCGAGCTCGAGGTCGGCATAATCATCACACGATCGATCGACGGCCTATCTCCGCAGATCGCCACACGCGCCAGCGACGGTGAGCACTCGAGCGGTGTCTTGGCGTGGATTCCACATCCAATAGCGGGTAGCACGTGAGAAAGTTGAAACGACGGTTTTAGGCGCCATTTATCCTATAAATAGGCCCAAACGAGGCCATCGTTCACTTTCCTTTCGACGCTTTGCTTTGGAGAATACATTCGAGAAATTTCCTAATTTTCTTTCAAACTTGTTGAAGCTCGATATCTCGCCCAAAAAGTAAGTATGTATTCTTCATCTTCCTTCTCGCTCGAAACTCGCCCGCTCGGTTTCGCCGTTGCCTCGATGTAAAGGAGTATATGTGCTATAACCGCCTAGGTAGGTTCGTAGGATTGTGTGCTAGGGTCCCGCCGGTATCATCGGTATGGGACGGACTTAGGGTTGGTGTGGCGAGGTCGAGGTTGACGTTGGAGGAGCTTTTCGAGATAACGAGAGAATACCGTATTCGGGAGGCGTGGTGGTGCTGCCCTGGCGGATGATAGGCGATGGCCCTCCGGAGAGATTTATCACCGATATGTAGATAGCTTGATAGTCGGCCTTAGGTTTCCTTTCGCCCCAATTTTCCTTAGCCTGAAGAATACTTTCATATCCCATATGTCAACCGACCTCGAATTCCATTAGGTCGGTTGGTGGGGCTAGGGTTGTCTCCCGCCACGGTGTTGGTGAGAAGGTGTCCTTCGAGGTCTTGATCTGCTTTTTAGCGTCGAGACCATAGGTGGGGTGTATTATCCGTCTCCTCGCTGAATTTTAAGATAGCGGCTCCTCGGAAGGTGTCCCATGGAATAATAGGTATTTTTTTCTGGTGAGGGCACCCGAGGTATGAGTGGGGCTGGTGTGATGAAGGACGTGAAAATCAAGCCCTGGACCATATGGAGGAGATCTTGAACGACCTTGGTGAGGTTTTGTCCATTGATTTCACCGAGGACGACACGAATAATGCCGGTTGGCGTTTATAGGTCGAGGCATCGGGGGGGGTCTCGATCGGGGTGAGGCATCCCGTATATTTTTTGTATGTTGTTGCGGCATATTCGACCTCGTTGCCTTGACAAGTATTTTCTTTGTTGCGGTGAGGTGGAGGAGGCGGAGGGGTTCACGATCACCGGTCGACCGCCTCAGAAGAAAAAGGCGGCGAGTGGATCCGCCAAGCCAGAAGAAGGTTGACGACATTAGTCGGTGATGACGGGGCCTCGCCGGTCGGGCCCGCACCGGAGGTGCTTGGACTGGGGCCGCCTCGAGTGCAGGTGCCGCCACTCCAGCGCTGCGTACCGCCTCCCAGTACAAAGTCGTTCCTCATGTGGCCTTATCCGCCTCGCGATCCGTATTAACTTGTGTTGCTTTTTTTTTTTTTTTTTAGGATGCGAGCTCGGTGATGGAGGTCTGCGGCATGCGGTTGGGGACACCTGAGTTGCCACCGGCCGATCGTGAGAGCTCGGCCGGTATGAAGTCACGGGGCGGGAGCTTTGTCGCGGCCCGGCGGACGCAGATGCCGCCGTGGCGGGCCGCGAAGGCGAAAGTCAGTCGCGAGGGCCGAGGGCCGAGGGTCGCCGCCGAGGCCGCCACGAAGAGGGCACGGCACCGGAGGCCCCGGGGAGCTCAAGAGGCTCATGGCGAGACGACCGGGCGGCATGAGCTCGAGGACGAGAGGGGCTGGGTTGGCCGACCAGGGGCCAATGCTATGGCCTGCCAAGAAGCTCGTCGAGTCGGAGAGTTTCTCGGCTTCATTGCCGACCGACCGCCATACTCAAGCCCGTGATTGTGTCAAGCACCGGAGGGTTGGCGGTCGCCATTTCACGACTTTGACAAGGTCAAGCATGGTTAGGTCGAGGTCGCCACTGCGAGATGAACAAGCGCGACGCCCGGTGGTTTTCGAGGTCGGGTCCTTCCCGTGTTGGAGGCTTTGGCGTCCGGCCTCCCCTTCGACGGCGAGGCCATCGTCCGATCTGAGGACGAAGATCCTGAACTCCAGGAGCTTCTTGCAGAGGTGCGAGCTGAAGCAGAGGACGAGGATGAGGCGCCGGACACCGAGCTTCCTTCCGAATGGGGCCAAACTCAGGAGCAGCAGCAAGGGCAGCAGGAGGCGGTCGTCGACTCCGACAAGGCGGCCGAGGTCAGCGACCCGAATGTAATAGGCTAATTTTCCGGTCGATGGGACCTAATTTATAAACATTCCAACTTTTGAGTAATAAAATTTATCACTACGAAATGTGTGTTGTTTCTTTATTTATAGCATTCGCATCTCAATACCTGGACTTGATCATGAATTGTCGCTGTCGAAAGAGGTCCGAGTGCGTTGGTGAGAATGACGAAGAGGTGTTATTTTGGAGAGTCGATCGTCGAGCCGACTCAAGTTTTGGCGAGAATGGATGTCGGCCGCGATCGCCCGCCGACCGAATAAGAAGACGCAAGAGGCCGACCGAGAAGTGGCCGCCCTCCGGCCGAGAACGAGGCGCTAAAGCTAAAGATCACACAACTCAAGTCGGTGGCTTATCTCACCGATGTGGTCAGGACGGCCGATGCAATGCGAGGCGGCTCGATCGACAACGGATGAGCTAGCTCGGATCTCGGAGAGCATGCGTAGTATGAGAAGGTAATCCGCGGATGGTGGAACTACCATATCGGCCGACGATCGAGTTCGAGCTTCAGGCGGAGGCATGGTTACGAGGGATGAGGAGGGGCTAAAAGCAAAACGTTTAAGGACCGCCGACTCCATCATGAAGTATATGCGGATGCACGAGGTCGCTCATAAACGACGCATGCCCACCTCCAGAGCGAGTCACGGGCGCCGCTGGTCCAATAATAGAAGAACACGAAGAGGAGGCGGCGGCTGATCACGCCAAGTGCTCCGTCGATGGGTACAGTGAGAGGAGCATTTAGGGCGGTCCTCGGCGGTGGGGCGCCCAGGACATCGTGTCGGCGTGGAGGGGGCGGTCGGGGGCGAGGGCATGGTCCCGGCCGGCGTCACAAGCTCAAGGGCCGAGGTGTGACCTCGGGTATAGAACGCCCTCCGGGTCCAACCCGTCTGTGCCGACTCGTAGTGCACGGGAGGAGCAGGGGTGGTGCCGACCTCATTGATTGGGTGGAGGCACGAGTTCGTTCCGGTATTCATCGCCGACCCGAGATTTTGTTCGAATCAGTGCAGCTTCGGTGAGTCCCCATGAGGCGAGCTCTAAGCCCGAATGAGTTTGTATATAGCTAGACTTTCAGATGTAGTCGTAAATATATTTAGACTCGTTCAAGTGTATATTTTCCCTCGAGAGGTACAAACATAGCTAGGACTGTTTTGGTCGTAAATGTATTTAGATCGTATCGTAAGGTATATCTTCCTAAATAAAGGGCATAATTTGACGAGATCCGATCCGATGTCTTGCATGTAGATATTCCAACTTAATGGGTAATCAGATGCGTGCATGTAGACGCTCAATTTAATGAGTAGTCCGTATGCTCAGACCGAGACGCTCAATTTAATGAGTAATCATGAGTGCGGTGCGCCAGTGAGTACCTACTTAGTGGGTTTTCATCTTCGTAGGCGCCCCTTGTGAAGGATAATTGTGGTGTATCCAAATGGATGTTCACATAGATATGAGGCAGTGAAATATTCATTAGGAAAACAAATGTTTTATGAATATGTAATCAACATCGTATTTTGGCAAAACAATAAAGGGACTAACATGATGCCGATCTGAAATCAAGCTATGTAAAGTACCTCCTTAAATGAGTGATATGCGTGTTCGGGGATAAGTGCACCGGATAGGTGAGATAGCTTGTAAGCCCCTTTGCCGAGGTCCTCGTGATCGCGGTATGGGCCTTCCATGTCGGATCGACTTTAAGACGCTCGCCTCTCGCTTCATTATTTCAGTGACGAGGTCGCCCACTTGGAGTGCGGCTTTGACCCTTTTGTTGTAGTACCGCGACCTGGCCCTCAGACATTTGGTTTATGAAGGCGAGCCTGCCTCCTCGAGAGCATCAAGGTTGCACGCAGGTCTTCCTCGTTCCCTACCGATCAAAGTGGAGAGTGAGAGCTTGGCGCCGATCTCACGGTATGGACGGCCTCGGTCCCCAGACCAAACCGAAGGGGTTTCTCAGGTGCAAGTCCGAGGTGTCGTTCTATAGACCCGAGGAGGATTTGGGAGATTTTCAGCCCAATCACCCTTAGCTCGGTCTAGCCTCTTCTTCAATCCTTGCACATCGTGCGGTTCGTCACCTCGTGCCGCCATTCGCTATGCGGGTAAGCGATCGAGGTGAAACGTTCTTCGATCCGGAGCTCTTCACACCATTCCTGAAAATTACGTCCACGAGGCGGGTGCCGTTGTCCGAGATCGAACGTGCGGTATGCGGCGCGCGACTATGTTCTTCCACACGAATATCTCGAATCTTCCGGCTCGTGAGGCTCGAAAGTGGCTCACCGACCCATTTTGTGAAGTAATCTACAACGATGACTAAGTATCGGTCGACCGGTGCTCGGTCGAACGGGCTAACGATGTCGAACCCCACCGCATGAAAGGCCACGGCTTGCAGCTTCTCGATCGGTCCGGTAGTTGATCGTGGAGTGCAGGTGGCACTTCAACATTTTGACGAGCTCGGTCGAATTGGACGAGGTGGGCAAGAATATCCCGACCTCGGCGCGCTTTGAGAGAGCTCGCGACCGACGCGACTTCCACAAGACCCGATGAATCTCATTGAGCACGTGGTCGGCTTCTTCGGCTCGAGGCATCTCGGGAGGGTGAAGGTAGGACTTCCCGTAGAGCGCCCTCATGTACGAGGTACTTTTGGGATTTCGCCATCATCTTTTCGCTTCGAGCCGATCTTGGCGAGCGCGCCATCTTCCGTGTAGCCTTTATGGAGACATCCGGTTTGGTTCTATCTCGTGATGATGCCGATGTGGGCCTCGGCGATGCTCCCGGCATGAACCTCCTCCACCGTGGACTTGTTGACGACGCAGCCTAACTTATCGAGGATATCAACTCGGCGGTTTTCCTCGGATACGATGAATCTTCAAGTATCCGAACGAGGTCAAGATCTCCTCGCCTTCTCGAGGTATTGCTTCATTCGGTCCTCCTTCGCCTCGTGATTTGCCTAACACCAGTTCACCACGACCGGAATCTCCAAGATTTGGATCTTGTCCACTTCATTCCTTGGCAGGCGGAGTCAGGAGATCGGGGCTTCATACTCCACCTCGTTGTTTGTTGTCGGAAGGTAAACCGGCGCGAGGTCACCTCCTCGTTTGTTCGGGCCAAGAGGAGATGCCCGCTCCGTTGCCGCCTTGCATGAAGCTCCGCCCACGCACATCCGCCAAGATTCATCGGTGGTGCGATGATGATTTCTCCGGGTGGGCGTTGGGCGACTACCGTGGTTGGTGACATCGGTGAATTTGGCCTCCACCGTAAAGTCGGCCGTGGCTTGCCGCTTTATGGCGGCCCGGGGAGACGAAATATCGTGTCGCCGAGCTCCGGTGCCCACTGCTATACGTCCGGATGACTCGGTTTTGACAATACTTGTCTCAAGGGTCGGTCGATCAAGACTGACGGAATGGGCTTGGAAGTAGGGTCGAGGCGTCGCTTAGCGTTTACTAGGGCAGTCTGCTACCTTTTCGAGGTGGTATACCTTGTCTCCGGTCCTTTCGAGAGCTCGATGAAGTAGATGGGAGTTGTCGTCCACCTCATCCCGGACCAATACCGCCTCGATTGCCTCGTCCGAGGCAGCAGTACAAAGAGAGGAGCTCGCCTTTCGGGCGGTCGGGGTGGGCGGTCGGCGAGATACTCTTTCACCGCACGGCGACACGGTGTTCCTCCCGCCAGCGAAGTCCGAGCTCTCCTCAAGATCTTGAAGAAGGAAGTCGCTTCTCCGGCCCGAGATAGGAATCACTGAGGGCTGCTAGACACCCGGTGAGTTTGTGGATCTCCGGATGGTCTTTCGCACTGCATGTCAAGCAATCGCTTTCACCTTAGTGGGATTTGCCATCGGACCTTCTCGAGAAACCCAAAGATCCCAGGAATTTTCCGTCTTCACCATGAATGTACACTTGAGGATCGAGTTTGAGGTTGGCCGACCGAGGGTACCGGAGAATAGTCCCGAGGTCGCCGGCGCAACTCCGTTTTTGACTCTTGACCACGATATCGCCGACGAGACCTCGACGATCCGCCTGATGTGATCCTTGAATATGGCGCCCACCATTCTTTGATAGGTAGCCTAGCGTTTTCGGGCGAATGGCATCTTCCCAGACGCAGACACCAAGTCGGTGATGAATCTTTGTCTTTGGGCGTCCTCCCGGCTCATTAGGACTTGGTGGTACCCTTGTATAGATCTAGGTTCGAAGGTCTCATGGCCCACCCTGCTTCCACCTTCTTGTCAATGTCCGGAGGGTAGCGTCTTTTAGGCGGTGTTTGTTGAGGTCGGTGTAATCGACACATGCGCCATCCCTCCCGCTTTAGATGTTGGATTTGTATCTTGAAAGCGGTTTGGTTGAGCTTGTATACAATGTTTCGCTACCACTATTACAATCTCCTATCTCGAATTGAATACTTGATTGCATATATATGTGTCCCCTATCTCGTATATATGTTAGATCATACGGTGTGAAGATCACGTAAGTCCGTATGATTGATCGAAGCTTAATGAGATATAAAAGTTTCTGACACCGAGACAACTTGAGGACGAGTTGTCGGTATAGTCATGGTATAGATAAGTGACTTGACTTGGTTACTTGTTCATGCCGGTACGTCTCGGCGTATTGAAGGATCTGATGAGATGTGTTCTTCTATATCGACCGTCGTGAAGAACCAAGATCTCGGTGACGACGATGATCTAAACCTCGATAAGGTATTAGGTGAGTATGAGTTCTTGACCATCACTTTGACTTGTTATGGGTGAGGGTTATATGTTTCTAACCAAGATTCTCCGCGTCTTGGGTGGTGGCGATCTTGTATGTCACGCTAGTTATCATGTCGAGTCACCGTATCCGTTTAGGATGATGGCGCCCCTTAAAGAGCTCAAAATGTTTATTACTAAACCCCGCGGGTTGAGTTAGCTCGAGTACAATAATAAGGTTGAGTGATGCTTAAGGAATTGAAGATATTAATTATTTTAAGCAATCGATTGCTATAAATAATTAATGGACGTTCGATATCTTAAATACGGGATTCAGAATGTCTAAGTCAAGCTTGACTCAACTTCGGTAATAAATGGGTAAGTCAAGATTTATTCTCTAGTGGCATGAATAAATGTTTATAAATTAATTTATGTTAAATTTGAACATAAGATAATTAATTTATTTGAGGCCCATCTTTATTCCTTGCATTTGATCCTGGTCGGCCCATCCAGCCCTGGCTTAGTAAAATCGCGCCCCATGTATGCTCCAAAAGGCAAGATTTTATTCTCTTTATCCACAAGGATATAATTATATTTATGGTATATGCATAGATCCTTTCCATATAAGATTATGGTAATAATCACGAGAGTATGGTAATAATCCTAGGAGTATGGTAATTTCCATATAGGATTATGGTAATTTTCATATAGGATTATGGTAATTTCCATATGGGATTAAAGTAGTGCATTATAAATATAAGGTATGAGATAAAGTCTAGGTTAATGCTAATTAATCCTATACACAATTTTCGAGAATCACAAGAGTTTTTGTGAGGAATTTTCGAGAGCTTTGTGAGAGCATTGGGTGATTTTCAAGCATTCTCCATAGATCGTCCTCACTCGACGCGTTGGAGATTGGGCAACCGGGATCTGAGCCCGAAGGTCAGCACCAGTCCATCGTTCCGTTCCGATCGATCCGTTCATCCCGTTCGTTTCACCTCGACAGATCCGAAGGTAAACACGAGAAAAACCTCAATGTGTTGCAATTAATTTTATAGACGTATGCTAGGAATATAATCAATGTATGGTGAATTAAACACCCAAGATAGATCCTCGGGGCGAGGGCTAAATATAGTTTTCCCTACAATTGGTATCAGAGCTTGGGATCAGTATCTTGGCTCTGTTGGATTAATTCACGTTTGATTATTACGTGCGTTTAATTAATTGTGAATTTGTCGTTCATCGTGGCTCGTTTTTGTTTTTGTTGGGTTTTGTTTTCACCACGAGAAAATCCGTGGTTAGATTAGATTTATTTTCGTAAATCTTATACGTAAAAGAAAACGCAGACGAAAGCATGAAAAACGAGACGATGGGGAAAACAGTCTCGCTGGTGTCCTGCGGGCGGTTTCTCATGAACGAGCCTCGCGATCGCGAGGGCGATCGCGCGGCGCGTGGCGACGGGCGCGTTCGTGGCGCGAGACACCCGGCCAAGCAGCGGTCGCGATCGCGGTTTCGACCGGGCGATGGCGTCTCGGTAGGCGTTCGGCGCGGCGGCCACGTGTGCCAGTTGTCGTGCTTTCGTTTAGCGATGATGCATGGCGACCGCCGGCGAAAGACGGGCGGGCGGCGGCGTTGGTAGCGGCGGGCTTTGCCCTGTGCGTGACCCAAGATGACATTGGGCCGACCCGCCCGGACCCGCTTTTTCGTACCCAACCCGGTTTTTCGGTCCGTGCCCATGCACGCGAGGCCCGTTGAATCATCGGTCCGTGCCGTGCACGTGAGGCCCGTTTTGATGTTTAATTTTGCACTTTGCAAATCTATGTAATAGATTAGGCAGAATGTGCAGGTTTCACGATTGAGCGCGATGAGCGCTTTTATTTTATTTTATCTTTTATATGCATGTCGTGGATGTTTAAATTATGCGATAGCATACTATGTATGTTTAAATTATGCAACCGATCATGTTTGTTACACCTGCGGGGGTTCCTGCGGACAAGGAGTCTGTTTGATGGCGAGATAACGATCTCCACGGGCAACGCGCGTAAGTCGAAGTCATTGCGGTTGGAGATGTTTCTTTATGTTTGGGACAACAGCTTTAGTTTTGAAAGGCGTTTTATATGTGCGGTTTTGGTGGAACCTTGTTTACATTTCAAATTATTTACTCATGGATATTACTGTTATTTTTGATAGTGGTGTTTCTATCATAAGAAATGACGAAGTTATACGTGTTGGCACCTTATATAATTCGCTTTATACTATTTACGCAAAACATAATACCTATAACTATGTTGCATCTTCATCAAACCCTAAAAAGAGAAAGTTTTCTTCATGAAGATGACTCTACTTTCTCTGGCATCTTAGATTAGGTCACATCAATCTAAATAGGATCAAAGGCGGCTAAGAATGGAGTTGGGTAATCTCACGGTTACTCCGTTCCCATCTGCGAATCTGTATAGAAGGTAAGATGTCGACCGGACCGCTTCAAAGCGGCGGTTATAGAGCCACGTAAATGTTGGAGTTAGTCCATTTCGACTGTGGACCGATGTCCACACAAGCTCGTGGAGAATGCAGTATTTTGTCACTTTCATTGGCGATTACTCAAGGTGCGGATACATATACCGCTTCACCGCAAGTCCGAATGCTTTGAGAAATTCAAAGAGTTTAAGGCGGAAGTGGGCGAAGCTAGGTAAAGTATGTCAATCGCTTGATGCGATCGCGGTGGCGAATACCTCGATGTGAGTTTATGGACTATCTAGTGAAGTGTGGGATTACATCCCAACAAGACTTCAACGGGCACACCACAAAGAAATGGTGTGTCGGGCGAAGAAATAGGACTCTTTGGAAATGGTTAGATCTATGATGAGTTATGCTACATTGCTATTTCGTTCGAGGATATGCCTTAGAGACGGCATACTTGCTAAATCTAGTACTAGTCAAGTCGATCGAAAAGACCCCTTCGAGTTGTGGTTTGGCGAAGCCCGGTTTAAGCCACATAAGGATATGGGCGATCCGGCTGCGTCTTTGAACAAGAAGGGCGACAAGTTGGAGGCTAGATCGGCCAAGGTGTTTATGGCTATCTAGAGGAGCGAAAGGTGGTTTATTCTATAGTCCAAGGATCGAAGGTCATTATTAGAACTAATGCCCGATTCTTAGAAGAGGATTATATGAAAATCAAAAGTCCAAAGTTGAAATCATTCTTGAGAATTAGAAGATGATCATTTTCACCACCGATTAGGCAAAAGTGCGAGATGTCGAGTCTAGTGGGAGGATCGACACGGATACTTCAAGAAATTGAAGTGGGTCGAGTTCCGTGAAGATACCGACCGTACAAGTGGTACCTACACAAGTTGTGCAAGATAGAGAACCACAAGTTCTTTGCACCCACCGTTGTCATTATGTCATAGCACCTCATCGTAGTGGGAGGGTTGTTCGTCGACCCGAGCGATTTATGTTCGTGGGTGAATCGTCGGATTTAGTCCCGAAAAACGAATGTGCAATAATCGACCCATGGACGACAATGAGGCGATACAAGACAATGATGCAAGATCATGAAACTTACGTTTGGACGGTGGTAAAGTCCCATGGATTTACCAGGTTGCTTAGCGAGTTGTGTGTATCGGTTAGATGTCGGCGGTAATGTGGTATTTCTTGCACTTACGAGATGACATTCTTCTGTTGGCAACAATGAAGCTGTTATCGGGGCGTAAAGAGTTGGCTATCCGATCGATTTCAAATGAAAGACTTGGGAGATGGGCGTACATTCTTGGGATCAGGTTTACCGAGATCGCAAGAGAAAAATATTGAGCTTATCTCAAGGCGTCTTACATTGATCTTTGTGATTACTCGCTTTAGTATGCAGACCGCCAAGAAAGGATTGCTACCTTTCGGACATGGCGTTCCTTTATCTAAAGGGCGATCACCTATGACCGCAGCGAGATAGAGGAAATGAGACAAGTTCCTACGTTTCGCCGTGCAGGAAGTCTCATGTATGCAATGCTACGACGACGGTCCGATATCTCGCGTGCATTAAGCATAGTAGCTAGATATCGATCTAACCACGGACAAACACATTGGATTGCGAGAAGCGTATACTCAAGTACGAAAGGACTCGAGATTATAGGCTAGTTTACCGTGCGAGATAGTCTAATGCCTTTGGGTTATCTGCACTGGATTTCAAGTCGACCGTGATAAGAATAAGTCTACCTCGGACTATGTGTTTACCTTGGGAGGTGGAGCCGTATCTGGCGGAGTGCAAAGCGGCGATGCATTGCGGACTCTACCATGAAAGCCGAATATGTAGCCGCCGGAGGCTTCTAAGGAGGTCAGATGGTTCAAGAACTACCTCATGGATCTAGATGTGGTACTGGTTTGCCCAAAGAGTATCATAGTTTCTTGTGATAACTCGGTGCAATGGCAAACTCGAAAGAACCACGCACCCACAAGGCAACCTAACACATAGAGAGAAAGTACCATGTCATACGAGAAATCGTTAGGCGAGGGACGTCTTGATTGCAAAGATTGATCTGACGGATAACCCAGCGGATCCATTCACTAAAGCTGCCGCAATAAGTCTACGTCGGGGACGTTAGAGGACTTGATTATGCTTGATGGCACCCACTTAGAAAGGAAACTTTTGTATAAGTGGGAGAAGCAAAGTGATGGTTGTTTGTAATTGCTAGTGAAAGACACATTGTATACTAAAAGTTTGCTTTAGTATAAGTGGGAGATTGTTGGATTTGTATCTTGAAAGCGGTTTGGTTGAGCTTGTATACAATGTTTCTGTTACCACTATTACAATCTCCTATCGATTTGAATACTTGATTGCATATATCGTGTCCCCTTATCTCATATATAAGTTAGATCATACGGTGTGTAGAAGATCACGTAAGTCCGTATGATTGGTCAAGTTTAATGAGATATAAAAAGTTTCACTTTGAGGCGACTTAAGGGCGAGTTGTCGGTTTAGCCGCTGATAGTATAGATAAAGTGACTTGACTTAGTTGCTTGTCTATGCTTGTGCGTCTCGGCGTATTGAAGGATCACGGTGAGATGAGTTCTTCTACGACCGTCGTGAAGAACCAAGATCTCGGTGACTTACGATAATCTAAACCTCGATAAGGTATTAGGTGAGTATGAGTTGCGACCATCACTTTGACTTGTTATGAGTGAGGTTATATGTTCTAACCCAAATTCTCCGCATCTTGGGTGGTGGCGATCTTGTATGTCACGCTAGTTATACATGTCGTAAATGTCAGTATCCGTTTAGGATGATGGCGTCCCTTAAGGAGCTCAAAGGTTTATTGTACTAAACCTGCAGGTTGAGTTAGCTCAAGTACAATAATAAGGTTGAGTGGTACTACTTAAGGAAATAAGGATATTAATCGTTTAAGCAGTCAGATTGCTAGAAATGATTAATGGACGTTCGATATCTTAAATACGGGATTCGTAATGTCTAAGTGCAAGCCCGACTCAACCGGTAATAAAGGGTAAGTCGACATTCTTTCTCTGTGGCATGATCGAATGTTTATAAATTAATTTATGTTCGGGTGAACATAAGATAATTAATTTATTTGAGGCCCATCTTTATTCCTTGCATTTGATCCTGGTTTGGCCCGTCAGCCCATAAGATTGTGGAAATCGCGCCCCTATAGCTCTCGAAGGCAAGATTTTATTCTCTTTATCACGAGGATATAATTATATTTATGGAATATGACAGATCCTTTCCATATAAGATTATGGTAATAATCTTGAGAGTATGGAAATAATCCTAAGAGTATGGAAATAATCCTAAGAGTATGGAAATAATCCTAAGTGTATGGTAATATTCCATATAGGATTATGGTAATATTCCATATAGGATTATGGTAACATTCCATATAGGATTAAGGTAGTGCATTATAAATATAAGGTATGAGATAATGTCTAAGATGAACTCACAAATTACAAGCAAGAATTTTCGCCACCCTCGTAGTCTTGAGAGAGTTTGAAAATTGTGAGAGCTCGGTGATTTTCCGGTGTATTCTCCATAGATCGTCCTCACTCGGCGTTGGAGATTGGGCAATCGGGATACGGCCCGGAAGGTCAAAGCACGAGTCTCGATCCATTCGATCCGTTCATCCGTTCGATCCACCTCGGCGGATCAAAGGTAAACACGTGAAAACCCCAGCGTGTTGCGATTTAATTATATAGACGCATGCTAGGTTTATAATCAATGTATGGTGAATTAAACACCCAAGATGGATCCTCGGGCGAGGGTTAACATCGTTTTCCCTACACACGGTGCTTCCACCTTCTTGTCGATGTCGGGAGGGTAGCGGTCTTTTGGGCGATGTTTGTTGAGGTCGGTGTAATCGACACACATGCGCCATCCTCCCGGCTTTAGATGTTGGATTTGTATCTCGAAAGCGGTTTGGTTGAGCTTGTATACAATGTTTCTATTACCACTATTACAATCTCCTATCTGAATTGAATACTTGATTGCGTATATATGTGTCCCCTATCTCGTATATAAGTTAGATCATACGATTGTGTGAAGATCACGTAAGTCATATGATTGATCAAGCAATGAGATATAAAAGTTTTGGTGAGACAACTTGAGGACGAGTTGTCGGTGTCAGGTCAGTATGATAAGAAGTGACTTGACTTGGTTACTTGTCATCTTTGATGCGTCTCGACGTATTGAAGGATCACAGTGAGATGTGTTCTTCATGTCGACCGTCGTGAAGAACCAAGATCTCGGTGACGTCGATGATCTAAACCTCGATAAGGTATTAGGTGAGTATGAGTTCTTGACCATCACTTTGACTTGTTATGGGTGAGGTTATATGTTCTAACCAATTCTCGCATCTTGGGTGGTGGCGATCTTGTATGTCACGCCAGTTATCTCATGTCGAGTCACCGTATCCGTTTAGGATGATGGCGCCCCTTAAGGAGCTCAAAGGTTTATTGTACTAAACCCCGCAGTTGAGTTAGCTCAAATACAATAATAAGGTTGAGTGGTCTTGCTTAAGGAATTGAAGATATTAATTATTTTAAGCAATCATTGCTATAAATAATTAATGGACGTTCGATATCTTAAATACGGGATTCGTAATGTCTAAGTGCAAGCCCGACTCAACCCCGGTAATAAAGGGTAAGTCGGCATTTATTCTCAGTGGCATGAATAAATGTTTATAAATTAATTTATGTTACGGTGAACATAAGATAATTAATTTATTTGAGGCCCATCTTTATTCCTTACATTTGATCCTCGGTGGCCCATCCAGCCCCTGGCTTAGTAAAATCGGTAGCCTTGTATGCTCCCAAAGGCAAGATTTTATTCTCTTTATCCCACAAGGATATAATTATATTTATGGTATATGCATAGATCCTTTCCATATAAGATTATGGTAATAATCACGAGAGTATGGTAATAATCCTAGAGTATGGCAATTTCCATATAGGATTATGGTAATTTCCATATAGGATTATGGTAATTTCCATATGGGATTAAAGTAGTGCATTATAAATATAAGGTATGAGATAAAGTCAGGTTAATGCTAATTAATCCTACACACAATTTTCGAGAATCACAAGAGTTTTGTGAGGAATTTTCGAGAGCTTTGTGAGAGCATTGGGTGATTTTCAAGCATTCTCCATAGATCGTCCTCACTCGGCGTTGGAGATTGGGCAACCGGGATACAGATCCCGGAAGGTCGAAGCACGAGTCGATCGTCTGTTCGACCGATCCGTTCGTCCCATTCGTTTCACCTCGGCGGCATCCGAAGGTAAACACGAGAAAAACCTCAACATGTTGTAATTAATTTTATAGGCGCGTCTAGGAATATAATAAATGTATGGTGAATTAAACACCCAAGATAGATCCTCGGGGCGAGGGCTAAACATAGTTTTCCCTACATTGAACCACATTGGATTAGCCATCCAGGTCGGGTATTTGACTTCGAACAAGATCTTGGCCTTCTGGAGTTGAGTCACCTCGTCTCTTATGACCTGGTTGCGCTCTGCCGCAAACACCCTCTTCTTTTGCCGGACTGGTTTTGTAGCCGGGTCGATGTTGAGGCGATGAGTTATGAGCTCGGGTGACACTCCGATCATGTCGAGTGGGGACCACGCGAACACGTCCCTGTATTCCTTCGGCGCATGACACTCGCCGAATGTCGGTTGGGCCTGGACGCCGACTTTGACAACTTTGGAGGGTCGTCGTCAGATATATTGGAGGTCTCGGTCGATTAGTCCCGGGTGGCGACCTCTGAGGATTCTGTAATTGCTATGCACAGGCGAGGCTACATCTTGGGTTGAGACTCGTAGCACTCTTTAGCCGCTGGTTTGGTCACCCTGGATACTTAGCACTCCCAGGGGTGGGTATCTTGATGGTGGTGGTATACAAAGCGGGGCGGCCTTGGTGGCATAGAGCGAGTCTCCCCGAGGATGATGTTGTCACGGGACGGAGCTCGGACGAGGAAAACTGAATGGCCTTTGGTGACAGGCACGGGGCTCGTCCTACGGTAACGAAGGGTAATGATACCTCGGGTTGAACCTCCTCCGAGTGAAGCTCCGCGACCGGAGGGAGGCGGGATCTCACCAATTCCTCAGGCCTCAAGTTTATCCAGACAGCTACCGGAAGATAATCTCGTGGAGGCACCGATGTCGATGTAGACCCGGTGGACGTTCTTTGTTGCCCACCACGGCTTGTATTGTGATGGCATCTTGGTGGGCATGATTTTGGGCACCGGATCATCTTTGGAGAACACGATGTCCTCACCATCCCGAGTCGCTTGTTCTTTGGCTCCTGGGCCGGCCTCCAAAGCTTCATTCTTTAACAACGACCTAAATCGTTCCTACTTGGGAGCCTGTAATGGCATAGACCTGCTCCATAGCGTTGGGACCTTCGTCCTCGTCATCTTGGCCGGGTCGCCGTCAAGGTCGGCCCGCAGATTGTTGCCACCGTTGTTCTTCCCTCTCGCTTTTCCCTGCCGAGCTCGAGGTATTCTCGAGGGCTCTTCTTTGACGAGCTTCGTCAATCTGCGAGCCGTGTTCGCGCAATCATCGGTATCGTGACCATACCCGGTGATAGTCACAATATTTCTCCGTGACCTCTTCTTGGATCCTCGCTTTCATAGGAGGGGCTTGAGGAAGAGCTCGGCGTGGAGCTCGAATATCTCCGCCTCGATTTGAGCGGATGAGGTGCTCTCGCCGCCAGGGCTGGCGAGGTCCGAGCACGGACTCGAGGCCCTTCACGATTCTCTCAAGGCACATGCTCAAAGGCCTCGACCTCGGTCATCCGGCTTCTTCTTTTCGGTCCGCGCTCGTGTCTCCCTTCTTTCGGTCCGATTAGTCCCCCTTGATGAAGTTGTTCACCAGTGTTCCAAAGGCTGCCAGCCGTCTCCGGCTCTCACGGGTGATCTCCTTGTTCAGCGCCGGTGGGATCCCGTTCTTGACGCAGCGTTGATGATATAGAGATCGTTGCTCTCATCGATTTTGAGAGACTCATGATGAATCTCAAGCGAAGTTCGATATCGTCTCGTCCGCCATGGCGGATTGTGAGCAGGTCGGACGAAGGCTGCGGGTGGCATTTTTCGATAAAACGCCACTTAAACCGATCCATGAGATCACAGGCGGTGTATACTATTTTGGCAGACTAGGTGAACCAAATGGTCGGGCGTTGGAGATCAACACCTCGGGAAGATCTTGCACATGTGGAAATCTTCCATTCCTTGATTCGCCATGTTAGTGGTGTAGGCAAAAGGAAGTCGAGAGGGTCCCCGAGGCCATCGTGGCGGCGATGTTGGGTGCCCTATACCTGGGGCAAGGCGTGTCGAGTAATCTCTCGGAGAAAGGAGATGATTCTTCCGCCTCGGTCGAACCCCGGAGATCATTGCCATCTCCGGAGGTGGGAGACCGATAACGGCGCTCATCGTCTCTCAGGAGGAGTTACTGCTCGTCTTTCTTCTCTCTATTCTTTCGGCCCTCGGGCGGTATGCCGAGGTGGAGGCGGCTTGTGGTGCAGGTGGTGACCGTTGCGACCCCTTGGCGTGATTGACTTACTGGCGGCGGATTGGTGTACGCGTTCTCGGCTATTGTACCGAAAGGTGGCGTTGACGCCTCGGTGGGGTGGCGACCTCGGGCGCCCGATCGCCGCGATTCGGGCACTCGGGAGGTGCCGCCATTTGTCCTCCGGTGGAGGAAGCTTTAGAACCGGCGAGGTTGGCGTTGAGGAATTCGGTCATAGCTCGGCGAGGCCTCGTGGGACGAACGAATGTCTGCTCGTCCTCGTTGAGGTTGGTATCTTCCCTTTGTGGCGGCGATCCCGAGGGTGTATGGAAGCGTTTTCCATGTTGCCTCATGTGTGTGACCGCTTGTGGCATCCGCGATCTCCTTCCGTATACCGGTGACCACTGGTTGTCCTCGGCAGCGGTTGTCTTAAACATCGGCGGTGGTCGTACGTGTTCTTGCCATTAAGTTTTGTGAGAAAGCGAAGCTTTTACGTTCGTAGTGTTCCCACGACGGCGCCAATGATAAATCTAGAATATGTAGATATCACGAGATTTATGTAAAACGATAAAGAACACGAAAGGCTTTTCGTGGTTCGATCGTTAATGAGATCTCGTCCACTGGAGAGTGATTCTAAATACTTTCACTATGTTTTGATTCGGTGAGTATAGCTAAAGCTCTTAGTATTCAAGTTGCTAACCTCTACCTTCAATCTAACTCCTATTTATACATGTCTCGAGGGCTCAAGGCGTGCCCATTCCTCATCGGCGGGACTCTTCCTGGCGTGTGGGGCTCTTCTCTCGCCTGTAGGGATCTTGCCTTCCGTGCGCCACGTGGAGTGGCGCCCGACTCGAGTTCGAGGCCGATTAGGGTTTGCCTTGAGCTCCGTGGGCTACAGCGTGGGCCCGCTACTAATGTCATGCCTAGCTCGTTTGGGCCTGTCGGTGGGCGTGTGGTGGGTGGGCCGTCGGTGGGCTGTGTATCGGGCCATATCCCATCACTACCTTTTAATCTTGTAATTCGATTAGCTAGTGTACCATATACATGCGTCTTGTTATTTGCTCATGGCGAGGTCGTCTTCATTTTTAAAATTGGTGACGGTAATCATTTAGAGGCACCACTTCTTAATTGGTTGCAATTTAACATCTCTACTTTTTCCCGGTTATTTCCATTTGATATGTGATGCGGACATGTTATCTAATAACAATATTCACAAATTAAGAGTTTTGTATGATAGAAAAGATGCTCATTTAATTTTTGTAAAGTAATGCGACAAAAGATTTTCACATAATCCATCTAATTTACCCAAATCATGAATTGTAGATGATATTATGCAAATACAACTCAAATGAATAGGAATGTCAATTTAGATCGAAATTGACGGGTCGTTCGAATAGATCAAGAAAAATATGGTTTATGGTGAAAACTTTTAGTTAGAAAAAACATTTAACCTAACTAGCCCAAACCAAAAATACCACGAGTTCGATAGGGTTGGTGGTCGGATTAGTGAATCGATAAAGTTTTGAATGTGTTTTGTTTATTCCAACACCGGTAGAAAATTTTCCGACATGAATTTGAATAAAGATAATCGTTTATATTAAATGTGTATCAAATCATTACTTCTAACGAAGTAACTTATTAGTTATTATGAAGTTGATGTTGAAATTATATTTATTTTGTATGTAATGAAAGTTAAATGTTTTGATTAAGAAACTATGATCTAATTTTTACAAGAGAAATAGTTATCAAGAAAACTCATATATGTTAAAAAAAATCATAAACATTTTGGTCAGATGGGCTAATCTAAAACCGAGTGGGTAGAGAGGGCCGATTTTTATAGCCCGAAATAAAAAAAAAACCCATTGACCCAACCGAAAATAGCCCAAAACTGAATAAGCTAATCCAAAATTAAGTGGAGCCCAAAACTGAATAAGCTAATCCAAAATTAAGTGGGTTGGCCCAATTGACATTTCTAGCGATGAATGTATCCACATCAGACATTAGATGAGTCTTGTCCAAAAAAAAATAGTAATGCCCTTTACCTTCTTTTGTTTTTTTTTTGGCAATGAACCCATTAAAAGTATTTTGAAAAAAGATTTATGGCGTGAGAGCATTCAGTTGCCCAATTAAATTAGAGGAGCAAGTGAATAAGTCATAAGTGTGTATAAATTCGGCCGAATTCCAAGCCGGCGGCCCGAAGGGCTCCACAAGCGTCTCAGCCCGATGACCACCGGCCGATGGGATTACTTGATCCCAAGCCCGCATCTCCGTGGATTGTGGCTCGGAGACTTTCCTGACTTAAGCCTATTTTTAGAATTGAGCCCAACCCAATCACCTCATCTCATGACTTGTTTTTATGAACTTCATGTCTATCAACTCCAACATCGTTATTTAGAAGTGGCATAGCACATCTAATTCTCTAGCCATTTTTTTTAAAAAAAAATCAGCAACTTCTCAATTCCACTTCCAGAAACACATTTTATTTTAGGTTAATTATATTTTATGACTTCATATTTTGTTCACGATAAAATTGGTTTAACTTTTGAAAAAGGCCAAAAAGAAAACAAGATATGACCTTTCGCCGAACCTCCAAAAATGGCACGGGAACTATTTCTCAATACCGGAATTAGGGGTGGATTAAACCTAGGTTATCAAATTTCACAAATACCTAAACTATTAGAGTACCCGTTTCCGGTAGCCTCTAACCCAATTGATTCCTATGATGCAACGTATCTATCTCTCGATAATACACGACACACAAACAATTAAATGGTGATCAATCACTTAACAGAAAACCCTAGAATTCAATTGGTATACTCAATCAAAACAAATAATCAATCAATCAATTTGAATCACCCAACCCTAGAGGAAAATTAGTTCATGCTCATTTCACGGATCAAACAATTATAATCGATAGAAATCATTATCCAATAATTCAACGGAAGAAAAAGGGAATAACAATTCTTACAATCACAATAGTCGTTGATGAATTTCTTCAATCAAAGCTCTTGAATAAATCCAATGCAAGGAAATACTTGGAAAATAAAATGAGAGCTCTCCCCACGCGAATTATTGTTCATCTCTATTTTCCAAGTATTTCATTGTATTGGATTGATTCAAGAGCTTTGATTGAAGAGATTCATCAACGACTTTTACGATTGTAAGGATTATTATTCTAAGGTATACGGATCGGGGTGGGGTATTGCACATTTATATTATCGGGTATACCCGTTGGATAATCTGGTTTACCCGAATACCCGAATTATTTAATATAAATTCATTATATATAAATAGGACCTTAAAGAAAAAAAATTAGAATCATCGCAATGGGAATCGATCCGGGACCTCAGGCATTGCAGCGGCAAGTCAACGCCGTAAAACCAAGAGACCGAGCTACCATTTTGAATATTGAAAGATTAATTTTATAAATAATAAGTAATTCAGGTATCCAAATACCCGACCCAGTCGGTATTCGGATCTACCCACTAAAAAATCGGGTCGAGATCGGATGTCATTTTCTTTGTAAAATCGGGAATTGGTGCCGATTTTTTCGAGTAAGTACCAGACCGTCAGAATAGTCACCCTAACAGGAATCACAGTTTTAGGTTTTTGAAACCAACTAATGTCATATCCCGTATTTTTCAATAGGATTAGAATGACTTTCGAACTTAGAATTTTAAAATGATTCGTGCTCAAAGGAAAGAAAATTTTAAATTCAACAAAAAGGATTTATTTCATTAAATATTATGAAATGATTACGAGAATTATTATATATAATATAATAATCGAATATGATTTATATACATATATATAAATCATTATATCAATAATATTATGTCAATGTTTAAATTAATTAATAATCTTTAGGATCGAACATTGAGCCCGTAAGAATAAATTGTTTAATGGGCTTTAGGTTGACAAGACCCAAAAGGAAAGCCCATGGACAACCCAAATTCTATACACTATATGAGCTTTTTCTTCTTCTTTTTGGAACCCTAGCCTCCCTAATTCACTCACTCACTCACTCATTCTTGCAACTTCAACAAAACAAATCCACACAAAGGTAGACTTTAATCCCCTATTCATTTTAGTGTGTATATTGTATGTATATGTATATGTTGTGTGCGTGGGTTTCTGAGAGGGGAGGCGGCGATGGAGGTGGTCCGGTGACCCTTCTTGTCGGCCGAAGCTAGGCGAGGAGAGAGGCGGCGATGGCGGTGGTCCGGTGACCACCGCTTGTCGGCAGCTAAGCGAGGATGAGAGGGTGGCGCGGCACTACTGCGTGTGTGTTGTCGTTGCGTTTGTGTACCGTCGTGTGTGTGCATGCATGCCGTCGTGCGTGTGGCGCCGGTGTGTGCGTGCACCGTCGTGGCGTGCGTGTGTGTGCATCGGCGTGTGTCGTTGTGTTGTGTGCATCGTCGTACATGTGTGTGCATTCGATCGAGAGAGAGAGGAGGCCGTGGTGATGGCATGCATGTATCACGACCGACGACGTAACAACCAAATGTGGCGGCGGGGCGGTGGTCTCGTGTGTGTGTGCGTCGTGTGCGTGTGTGTGTGTGTTGTGTGTGAATGCTGAGAAAGAAGAGAGAGAGAGATAGAGATGAAAAAAATAAAATGAAGTCGCCGGAATTTTGGCCGACGGCGACTGCCGGAAAGCGGCGCCGGAAAAGTGGGAAGAGATTAGGTTTAGGGTTGAGAGTAAATGGGCTGGGCTTGTGTTGTTTTAAACTTAATTATTGGACTGGGCTTTGTTTTTAAATGCTATGGGCTGAATGTTTTATTTAATTTTGGGCCCAATGTATAATAAGGAACATGGGCTGCTGTTAGTGGGCCGAAATTATAATAAAAGAATGGGCCAAAGAGCTCAAATAAGCATGGGCTTTACTGTAGAATCGTCTGGTAGAATTTAAGAAGTGGTAGAAAATAAATGGGTGGGCTCAAAGAATTTATTTAATAGTTGGACTTGAATTTATTTAAATAATAGTTGGGCTTAGATTTAATTAATGGTTGGACTTTAGTTTAATTAATGACTTGATTTGCTTTAATTAATTAAATCTTTGGACTTAAATTAATTAAATAAATAAGGTTTAACTTTGAGACTTAATTAATTAAATTATATTAAGTCTAATTAAATGAATAATTAACTTAAACTTAAGCATTTGTTTAAATTATTTAATTATGGTAAGTTAATTAATTAATTGCTATTAAGTTTAATTAATTAATTGACTAAGTCAAGGTTAAGTCCAAGCTTAAATTACTTTATTTATGATCATGACCTATATTAATTAATTGAATTGGATTCTTTTTAATGAAATTAAATAAGTTAAAATGTTTAATAAATTAAATTATGTTAGACAAGTGCATAATTTGAGAATTTTATTATGTGTTATATTAAACGAGAGTCCTTAATATATATGAATTTAGTATGTATTTCAATTGCATTATACTTTTGTAAAAGTATTTATCATAAGAAGATTTTGAAATTAAATGTGTTTTAAAACGAAAAGTCGAGCAAGGGTAATGTTGGTGCCCTTAGCCGATATATATTAGTTTTCAAATTTAATTATATTTTGAAAACTCGGGTTTAACGAATCATAGGTTAGCATCCTACTTTACTTGAACTTAAAGCTAGTTTTTCGAGACCTATTAAGATTAGTGCTTCTTGTAGGTTTTGTCGATCAAGGGGATTAGCGTTGTTTAACCGAGACGCGTACTATAGTGATTTCTTCAGGCTTTGTCCTATCAAAGTGAGCTTTATTTATAAAAGTATATTTGAGTTATATGCTCGATATTTCATGAAATGCAAACTGTTTATCCAATAAAATATTTTTGTGCGCTCTACTCTGTTTAAGGCTCGTAAATGTATCGATCGAGATTCTCTTTTAAACTTGATATGTTAATTGAGAATTGTGTACACTATTTAGTTGTTTCGATGGGTTGATCTCCATACCGCACTAACAAAATCATGAGGCGTTATAAGGGTGCTTATGCGGATGTGTTCCGGAATGCGTCGTGAAATTATGAATTTGTCAAGGTTACGTCCCCGATGACAAATGTGGGCATGTGATCCGGCGGTGGCTAGAGGTCGGGATCAAAGCGAGTAATGAAGAGTTGTGACTGATGGGCCCGATGAATGAATATTTTCGCATGCTTAGAAGTGGTTTTCTTTTAAAACCTTCTAAGTCATGTTATCATGATTGAATAAAGCTAACTGAATTTCTGAAATATTTTAGCAAATGCATGTCCACCGAGTACATTAGTACTCACCAAATATTTTCAAATGTTTTCGGGTTGATCGATGGGTGGCAGGCCGAGATTATGGTCCCTCCGTATTTTGACGGATTATTTTAGTATTTATACTTCACCGATGAGCTAGCTCTAATTATATTTTTCATTCGTGTCTATGACTTGAATTATATCTTTTGATGAGCTTAGACTCTGAATCCTTGATGTTAGTATTTTGATGTATATTGGCTACTAGAAGCACGAAACTAAACTTGTAATTCTGAGGATGAATGTTGTTTTGATTGGATTACATCATTCGATGTCTTCATTTTCATTTAGGAAGCTATTCTCAAATTAAGGGTTTATTGCCTTGATCGTTTAGTCGTTTTACCTTATATTTTTCGTTTTTATTAATTGCGTCTCGATTTACGAGCTTCCATTATATTAGGAATTGGGCCATGACAACTAAATGGATGAAGAGGGTCCATTGTTAAAATCAAATTCATACTTATGAATAAAGAAATGCGAACAAAAGCATTGAAATTTCAAATCTTTGGCATAACAAGCTGCGGTACCAAAAATCTGCTCTCGTGTCATTTTGAAAATTTGGTGAAGACTATCTAGTATTAAAACTGCTCTCATCTATGATTTTTTACGATTTTTTATTAGAAGACATACAACATAATAAAAAGAAATTGGAAGCAAAAAAGTTCACAATCCTAATTGGTTGACCGATCAAATTTGAGGAAAAACACATTGATAAGTGTCAAATATATTTGGCTAATCAAATTTTATTGTGATAAATTTAAATTTATGATAATTATACATTAAAAATAAAATAATATCAAAATCCATACCTTTTCTCTCTCTCTATAAATAGAGGCTAATATTATTATAATCTTACACCAACTTAAATTTTCTCATTTTCATATATTTATCTCTCACATATTTTCTATCAATTAGAGTTATGTAATTTATAATTTTATGCATTTATTTGTATTTTTTAAAGATGGTATTCTAATTCACTGTATCTTATATGTAATTTTCATTTTCTTATTGAGTTGGTATCTTTTAATTATATGTAAATTTTTATAATTATGAATTTATAGTATAAATAATTTTTATATTTTTTTAGATATGTGTAATATAGTAGACTTAGTTTTAGATGATAAATAAGGTAAAAATATTTTAGATTGAATTAATGTCATTGATGGAGTGTGAAAGTAATGAAATTGAATTGAATTATGTATATGAAATAGAAAGAAATGAATATTATATTAAAAATTGGATTGAGGATGAGAACCGTCTTAGTACATACATGGGTAAATTCCATGGTGAGGGATCGATACGTCATACCATGTTATTCTTCTGATAATATTAATATTTAAATGAATAGTGAGAGGGGATGCATTATCTAATAATCAGAATCTACATCATGCTCTAGTTCAAAAGATTTGCAATGATGCAAAAGCACATTTGACTGACAATTGATGTCGACAACTGTCACGCAACCTAATTTATGGTGTACAAGTTTGTGATTTAATTTTCAGTTGGTTTATCCTTTTCAATATAAAGATATATGATAAATTATAGAAAATCATCGAAATACAAATACGATCAATTGAAATCAATTTAATTGAAATCTCAATCGATCAAGAGAGATATGATTTTACAATTTGCTATATATCCTCATCAAAACAGAACCATCAAATGTACCCATCAATTATTACCACAAAAGAATTATGTGTTGGACGACAAAAGTTTTGTTGCTATCTTTCCAATAGTACCCTCAGTTCATGGATTATGTGTTGGACGACAAAAGAATTCGATGGATAAAATCTTGTGGCTATGGTTTTATGTGTTAATTAAATTTTAGATTTTGACGTTAATTTGATGTTAGATGTTATAGGAGTTTGAAACTCAGGAGGGCATGTTGTGATTTCAATTTGATAGATCAACAACCGTGAGCAGTAAGAATTGAACACTGACTTGTACAACACAGTTTTGAGATAAAAATTGTGGAATTGATATTTTTTTATATTTGAAAATTTCTATACTCAATTACACTGCCTACGTCGGTTGATTGAACATCTTGACACCATGAATGCATAGCTCGCATACTAGAGTTTTTATTTCCTAATCACATTTTTTTAATTCATATTACTCACTTGTCCAACACTCGTTCGACGAATTGAGATCAATATTGTAAATCTCACAAGACATTCAATATTCTGAAACTTTTTATTTTCTCTATCCTTTTTCTTTGCAATTTTGTAGAGAATTGATACGTAACAAGCTCCTTTTTCGATTTCCATTATTTTAAAAGGGTAAGCACCAAAACCCTTTACAGCTAAATGTTTAATTAGCCGTCGTTGATTATAAGCAAAACCCCATTTCAAGAATTGAAGCAGTAATGGATTTCTCTGTAGATGAATCGCCGGCGGCAAGCTCTTAACCCTATTCAAACTCACGAAGTTCACTTGTGGTCAGCAACATCTCCTCTCTCTATTTGTGTTTTTCTTTCTTTCTCGTGTGTGTGTAATTAATGTATAATTGCAAATATTGGAGTTGTTTGTAGGAAATCATTTTAATAGTCTAGATGATCTATCTTGGATGTTTAATTAGCATCGTTGATTATATCCTGAGCATACCTATATAATTAATTGCAATACGTAGGGTTTTCGTGTTCACTATGAATGCATGGGGATGAATAGATCGAGACTCGTCTTTGATCTTGGATTGTATCCGTTTGGCTAAACTCGATCTTAGAGTGAGGACAATCATGAGAGTGCTTTGAAATTAGCCTTCGCTTTTTACGTTTTGAAAATTCTCACTATATCACAATAGTAATTCTCGAAAATTATGGTTAACATTAACCTTGATTTTCTCTCACCTTATATTTATAATGCAACCTAAACCCTATCGAGATAGGATTTATGCATATCTAATAAATATAATCTTATCACTTAAGATAGAGGACCAAGTTGAGTTCGGTGGGACTACATAAGAAAGGAGGTGAAAATCACTAAGCTCAGGGCTGATAGGCCAAAGTACGTGATCAATCTGAAGAATAAAGATGGACGTCAAATAAATTAATTATCAATGTTCGATCCGAACATAAATTAATTCATAAATATTTATTAAGTGCCCTTAGAGAATAAATCTTGACTTACCCTTTATTTTGAAGTTGAGTCGGGTTTACACTTAGACTTTCTGAATCAGTATTTAAGATATCGTAAGTCCATTAATTATTCTGACTTTTACATTGCTTAAAATAATTAATATCTTTAATTCATAAGTAGTACCACTCAACCTTATTATTGCTTGAGATAACTCACTGCAGGGTTTAGTACAATAAACTTTCGAGCTACTTAAGGGGCGTCATCGTCTAGCGGATACGGTGACTCGACACATGTAACTAGCATGACATCTGAAACCGCCACGCAGCGAAGATGAGAGAATCTTGGGTTATCTCATGTAATCCTCACCCCATAACAAGTCAAGTGATGGTGTGCTCTCGTACTCACCTAATGGTATCGAGATTCGGATCAGCGTAAGTCTCAGGATCTAGGTTAACTTCGCGGCGGTCGGATAGAAGAACTCATCTCTGGCATGATCATCGATACGTCGTGGGAGGCATTGCGAGTATGAACAAACAACCAAGTCGAGTCCTTCTTATCTACATGACAGGCTTATCACCGACAACTCGTCCTCAAGTTGTCTCGGTGTGATACTTTTATATCTCGTTAAACTTGACCAATCATCTACGACTTCGTGATCTACAACTTGTGTATGATCTAACTAATATATGAGATAAAAGGACATACATATGCAATCAAGTAAACAATTCGGATAGGAGATTGTAATAGTGGTAACGAGAAACATTGTATCTGAGCTCAACCAAAAGCGCTTCTGGGTACAAATCTAACAATCTCCCACTTATACTAAAATAAAACTTTAGGTATCTGATGTGTCTCTACTAGCTATTACAAACAACACCATCACTTTATCCCACTTATCTGAAAGTTTTCTTTCTAAGTGGGTGCCGTCTTCTTGTAATCCAAGTCCTCGAATATGCTTTTACCGTGAGACTTTTGCGGCGAGTGCTCTTCGTGAATGGATTAGCTAGGTTATCCATGATGCCAATCTTCTCAATCGGCACATACCGATCAACGATTTCTCGTATGACATGGTACTTCTCTCTATGTTTCGTTGCTTTGTGGGTCCGTGGTTCCTTCGGAGTTTGCTTTGCACTTTTGGAGTTATCACGATGAAGCTATGATACTCTATGAAGAAAACTAGGTACCACGTCTAGATCCGTGGTAGTTCTTGAACCATACAACCTCTTTAGCGACTCTGAGCGGCTACATATTCGGCTTCCATGGTGGAGTCCGCAATGCATCGTTGCTTTGCACTCCATGGGGATCGCTCCTCCTCCCAAGGTAAACACATAGCACGAGGTGAGACTTCTTCTCATCCGGTCGACTTGGAAGTCAGTCTGCAGATAACCCAGGCATTAGACTATCGCGGTAAACTGGCTTTTTATAATCTAGAGTCCTTTTGGGTACTTGGTATATGCTTACTGTGATTTCAATGAGCTTGTCGAGGTTGGGCGATATCTAGCTACTATACCTACCGCGCCAGCATGGATATCGGGTCGTACATAGCATTAAGCGTGCGTGAGACTTCCTGCGGTGGAGCGTGCAGGAACTTGTCTCATTTCCTCTATCTCCTTTGTAGTCTTGGGTGGCTGCTCTTCAGATAAAGGAATGCCGTATACGAAGGTAGCAATAATTTCTTGGCAGTGCTGCATACTAAAGCAGGTAATCACGATGTCGATGTAAGGCGCACGAGATAAGCTCAACATTTTCTCTTGCGATCTCGGTAAACCTTGATCCCGAGATATGCACGCTGCGTCTCCCAAGTCTTTCATTTGAAGCGATGGATAACCAACTCTTTCGTCGATAACAACTTCACATTGTTGCAGTAGAAGGATGTCATCGTAAAGTGCAAGAAATACCACATCACCGTTGACATCTAAGCGATACACACAACTTTAAGCTAAGCATTTGGGTAAATCCATAGGACTTTACCACCTCGTCAGCGTAAGTTCGAGGATCGTGAAGCTTGCTTAAGTCCGTAAATGGACTTCTTAGCTTCCATACTAGATGCTCTTCACCGCCACCACATAACCTTGGTTCTTTGCGTATAGATGTCTCTACCTTCTTGAGGTAACCGTTTAGGAAGCGGTTTTCATATCCATTTGCCAAACCTCAAGGTTTAAGTGGGCTGCTATGGCGGAAGAATTACGATGGACTTGAGCATTGCTTCTGAGACGAAGGTCTCATGAAATCGATGCCCTCAGATCTGAGTGTACCCTTCGCCTACAAGCACTGGCACAAAAGCGAAACCTCTCATCTGAATCTCTTTCTCTTGTATACCCACTTGCTACCTATGGCTTGCCATCTAGTAGATGTGTTCTTCATTATACATCCATAGCTCATTATGGACTCGATTTCTAGTCATAGTGATGTGCCAGTGATCTTGCATCAATGTGTATGCGTCATTTGTATGTCCATGGGTCGATTATTGCTTTCGTTTCTGGGATTAAATCAGAAGATTCACCCACTAACATAAATCGCTCGGGTTGACGAACAACCTCGCTACGGTATTCTTGGCCTGATGGCGGCGGTGGAATGCGATAACTTGTGGTTCTCTATCTTGCACAACTTTGGATAGGAGCCACTTGTGATCGGTATCTCGATGAAACTTCGACCCTTCAATTTCTTGAAGTATCTGGTGTCGATCCTCCACTAGACTCGACATCTCGTGCCTTTGACTTAATCGGTGGTGGAATCGATCATCTTCTAATTCTTGAAGAATGATTTCAACTTTGGATTTATGGTTTCATATAATCCTCTTCTAAATCGGACATTAGTCTAATAATGACATTACGATCCTTAGGACTATAGAAATAACCACCTTCGTTCACTCAGGATAGTCGATAAACGACGCACATCGGATCTAGCCTCCAACTTGTCGACCTTCTTGTATTTGGCACATATCTTTGGGCGCCCCATATCTCATATGTGGTTTAAACTGCAAACTAGCCAAACCACAACTCGAAATGAGTCTTTTCGGTGACTTGGATGGTCTTAGATTTATGACATCTTTGCCGTTTCTAAGGCATACCCCGAATGAAATAGGCAATGTTGCATAACTCGTCATCGATCTTACCATTTCTAAAGAGTCATATTCTTGGCTCGACACACCATTTTGTTGTGGTGTGCGGTGTAGTGTTTGGGAGGTTATCCCACACTTGCGCTGAGTAGTCCATAAACTTCGTTATTGAGAATTCACCACCATCGATCGGACCAGGATGACTTGATACTTTACCGAGCTTGTCTCACTTCGCCTTAAACTCTTTGAATTTCTCAAAGCATTCGGACTGCGGTGAAGCAGTATATGTATCTATACCTTGGTAATTGTCGATGAAAGTGACAAAATACTGCATTACCTCCCGAGCTTGTGTTGACATAGGTCCGCAGAATTAGAATATACTAGCTCCGACACTTCTTTGGCTCTATAACCGCTTCGCTTTGAAGGGTCCGATCGACATCTTTCCTTCTATCGAGATTCGCGGACTAGGGCAGATGGCTGTGAGGTCACCCGTTCCATTCTTAGCGATCTTTGGATCCTATTTAAATTGATGTGACCTAATCTAAGATGCGGAGAAATGTGGTGTCATCTTCTAAGAAAATTTCTCTTTAAGGTTTGAAGAAGATCTGACATAGTTATGGGTATTATGTATGCGCGAAATAGTATAAGCGAATTATATAAAGTGTCGCCCACGGATAACTCGTCATTTCTTATGATAGAAACACCACTATCAAAATAGCTGAATATCCGTAAATAAATAGTTTGGAAGCGGAAATAAGGTTCGTCGAAACTCCGCACATATAAAGCGTCTTTCAAAACTAAAGCGCCCCTATCAAAACATAAAGTAACATCTCCAGTTGCATGATCGACTCTACGCGTTGCCCATGGAATCGTTATCTAAATCATCCTGTGACTCCACTTGTCGCGTAGAACCCACGCAAGAGTATACAAACATGATCAATCGCACCGTGTCTACTACCCGAAATGGGTAGAACAAGTCGCTAAACATGTTTTAGATTACTAAAAGCAA
>JAODLM010000052.1:0-125663 GCA_036937905.1 Salvia rosmarinus
GTCGTGTTGAAGCGGTGCAAATCTGCGATTGGGTGGGCGATTTACGATATCGAGGGGTCAGCCTCGATTTGCATGCGGATCTGTTGGAGAATGAATACAAGCCAAAGGTGCAACCTCAGCGCCGATTGAATCGGCAATGCAAGAGTCGTCGAAAAAAGTGTTGAAGCTCTTAGGCGCAGGCATGATCTATGCCATACCCGGCGGTGGGTTAGCCCTACTCAAGTGGTATCGAAAGGGGTATCACGGTGATCGAGAGGCAGACGAGCGAGCTTGTGGCAACAAGACTCGTAACAGGATGGCGAGTTTGCATCGACTATCGTGCTCTGAACACAGCCACGAGGAAAGACCATTTTCCCCTGCCCTTTATTGATCAGATGTTGGACAGACTAGCGGGGTATGAGTTCTCTTTGTTTTCTCGATGGATATTAGGGGTACAATCAGATTGCCATCGCCCGAAGATCGACCTGAGGCGGCGTTCACTTGTCGGTATGGATTTTTAGCCTATAGCGAATGCCGTTTGGATTGTGCAATGCCCCACCACGTTCCAAGGTGCATGATGTCCATCTTCCATGGGTTGATCGAGAATATTATGGAAGTCTTTATGGACGACTTTTCCGTGTTTGGCTCTTCGTTCGACCATTGTCTCCATAACTTGTCACAAGTGCTGCAAAGATGTGAGGAGACGAATCTTGTTCTCAATTGGGAGAAGTGCCATTTCATGGTGAAGGAAGGTATCGTGCTTGGTCATAAAGTCTCGGCGAGGGTTTGGAAGTGGATCGAGCAAAGATTGTCGCTATCGAGCGCCTCCGCCTACAAATGTCAAATCGGTGAGGAGTTTTCTCGGTCGCGCGGGTTTTATAGGCCCAGTTCATCAAGGATTTCTCGGCGATCATGAAACCATTGTGTGGTTGCTCGAGAAAGATATGAAGTTCGTGTTCACGAAGGAGTGTTTGGGGCGTTCGAGAAATTGAAGTTGGCCTGATCTCGACTCGGTTTTGGTCTCACTTTGATTGGAGTCAACCGTTCGGTGATGTGTGATGCGGCGATTAGGCGATCGGTCTTTGTTTGGGGCGAAAGCGAGACAAGCTTTTCCGAGTCATCTATTATGCAAGTAAGACTCTCGACTCTTCTCAAATGAATTACACCACCACGGAGAAGGAATTACTTGCGTGGTCTATGCTTTCGATAAGTTTAGACCTTATTTGGTGGGCACCCACACCATCGCTACCGACCATGCCGCCATTCGCCATACATTCGCGAAGAAAGATTGAAGCCAAGATTGGTGAGATGGATCCTCCTTCTTCAAGAGTTCGACATGGAGATCAAAGATAGAAAGGGCTGCGAAAATGTGGTAGCCGACCACTTGTCGCGATTGGAGAAGCCAGTCGAAGGAGAGGATAGGAAGATTGGCATAAAGGAGAACTTCCCAGACGAGCACATCTTGAGCGTCGTCGATCACACACCATGGTACGCTGATTTTGTCAATTACTTGGTGATTGGAGTTCTACCTCCATCGTGCAAAGGTCGTTTGAAAAAGTTTCTCCACGATGTTAAGTTCTATTATTGGGACGATCCTCATCTCTACCGCCGATGTGCGATGGTTTGATCGTCGTTGCGTTCCCCGAGGAGAATGGGAGAACATAATCACGAGTGCCATAGTTCGTTGTTGGAGGCCATTTTGCGGCGGCAAAGGCAATGCAAAGATTTACCACGATGGATTCTTTTGGCCTTGATCTTCAAAGATTGCCAATCCTTTATCAAGAGTTGTGATCGTTGTCAAAGAGTGGGGAATGTCACTAAGAAAGGCGAGATGCCACGAAAAACCATCATGGAGGTGGAACTATTTGACGTATGGGATCGACTTCATGGGTCCGTCCCGATGTCTTGTGGGTACACGTATATTCTTCTTCTTTGTAGATACGTTTCCCGTTGGGTAGAGGCAATTCCGGTATCACGACGACTCCAGGTAGTGATCAAGTTCCTTCACAAGAACATTCGACTCGATTTGGAGTCCCGAGGCGTTGATCGATGATGGGGATCGCACTTCAATAATAAGTGGCTAAGCAGCGTTCTAGCCAAATATGGTGTGAAGCATCGAGTCACCTCCTACCATCCACAAGCAAGCGGCAAGAGCTCGCCAACCGAGATCATCAAGCGATTCTAGAAATCGGTTGTTCGGTATGAAAGATTGGGCCAAGCGGTTGGATGACGCTCTTTGGGCTTCGGACTGCGTACAAAGCTCCCATCGGGCTATCTCCATATCAAATGGTATTTGGTAAATCACGCCATTTACGGTTGAATTGGAACACAAAGCATATTGGGCGACTAGGAGAATCAACATGGATTTCAAGGAGGCGGTATGATGAGGTGACCAGCTGTTAGAGCTCGGCGAGTGGAGGAATGAAGCGTTCGAGAACTCTGGATATCTGAGGAACGAGCTCGAAATTTCACGACCTCCACATTCGTGCGAAAGATTTTAGCGGGTAATGAAGTCCTACTTTACAATGCTCGACTTGTCTATTCCCGGAAAGCTCAAGTCGAGATGGTCGGGGCCGTACAACATTTACGTGCGTTTGCCAATGGGAGTTCTGAGCTCCTGACTCGAGGGCAACATTTTAAAGTGAGCGGCCGGTACCTCAAAGCATACTTCAAGTCACACTTCGGCCGAGAAGTCAAGGTGACCAGCTAAGCGAGCCGTGATACGAGTACCGTCGAGCTAGCGGCGATAATTCTAACCTTGGTTGGGAGTAACCCAGCAGTTTACATTTTTTTTTTGTTGTTTCGTTTTTGTTTTGGGTGTGTTTACGTGTTTGTGTCTTGTTTCGTTGTTTTGTTAGATCCCAAAGTTTAATAGCTTTCTTTTAAAAAAAAAAAAAAAGTACCTAGCGATCACCCTAGCGACCGCGAGTCGCAAGGTGATCGCGAGAAATTAAGGCGAGCGTTTTTTGTCGGCGGCGGGCTCGCGGCCAGCTTCGCGATCGCGAGCTCGACCGCGAGATCCGTCGCGACCCGCGCCCTCGACCCGCGCCCGCTTCGTGACCCGCGTTTTACCCTTATTTCTCCCCAAAATTCTAACCTACACACACACACACGTTTTTGCAACAAAGAGCAGCAAACCCTCCCCTCTCAAGCACACAAGCACCTCTCTTCCCCAATTTTCTTGCATTTCTCCGTCAAATCCACCCAAGGTATGCTATATTCGTTTAATTCTTCATGGGTTTACATTTATTGAGCATGATTAGGAAGGATTTGTTCCATTTATCCTCTTGAGGTGGGTTTAATTAACTTTGAGAGACTAGGGTTTATTTTGCTAGATTTGTGTGGTGTTTGAGCATGATTTGTCCAATGATAGGTTTATTCACGTTTATACACGTATATTGTTCGTCGAATGTGCCTACATTGTTGATTTGGGTTTATAATTTGTGAAAATAGCCTTGAAATTTTTCGATCGCGCAAGACAAATGCTCGTGGCCGTTGGCGCTTGTGCTGCTGCTAGCTACGTCGCCGCGCCCGTCGGCGACATTGCGTCTGCCTCGCGATCTCCCTAGCGACCGCTAGGTCTCAAAGGTGATCGCTAGTTTTCTTGAGCGTCCAATTTTGAATTTTTTGGCTATGTGTGTGTTTTCCATTGTGTGTTATCTTGCGAGATCATATGATAATATGGAAATAATTTGATTAAGTTGAAGTTTGGGGATCTATATTGAGCATTTTGGGTTGATGATGTTTTGATTGTTTCATTCATACGGGCTAACTTTGATATTCTTTTAGGTACAAATATGCCGCGTACTCACGGTCATGGCGAAAGGGCGAGAGCATTGTCTCGCTTCCCACGACGAGACACAAGATGATTTCAAGATGCGCATCATGATGAGCATCACGACGAGCCACGCATGGCACCACGGATGAATTCGATCCGAAAATTTTGGGGTCGGGGCGCAAGTGACTCGTCGAAGCCGTTAGGATAGATTGGTGAGACTACGGCATAGGCATTCACGTTCATGTGCCTCAATACGTGTCGAGATGGGCATCACCAATGATGTGGCGTGGCTAGCCGAGAGGTCGGGCTGTACTCGATTATCACACCAATTATCTCACATACGGATCCTCACTCAATTCTTGTCGACTCTCATGTTCACAAGACAAACGGCATGCCGGACTACATCATGTTTCGGCTCGACAATGAGCCCCATCAACTCTCCGTGGGCGAACTTAATGGAATCATCAATGGAGATCCGGAAGGAAATTACATAGGGGCGTCGAGTACACAATCAAAGCGTATGGCGAAGTTCATGGGCGCGGACTCGAGCACCTCCCATATTATGATGCCTCGAGATCAAAGCTAGCTCGTCACGGAATCCAGTGATCCGTTACTTCCACCGCTCCTCACATTCACCTTGCATGGCCGTTCGAGCGCTGCACTTGTCCTCTCTCAAGATATGAGCATATTGATTGGAGCCGTGTTCAACGGAAAGATGCATGCGGCATGTTCTTAGCTCGGCACTTCCATATCGATCCACGGTTTTGGGTAATTCGAAGATTTGTATAGGGGATTCGTTACCCGATTGCGATTTCTTTGGGATTACGATTCGAGAGAGTCCGATCTCTCACGACATCTTCTGGACAAGGCGTGCCTATCGCCCGAGCGTTCTGAAGAGGCACCCCGGCGTTACTTGTGGTCATTATATGATCAAAGCGGCGAATCAATCTTAGCCGCCCAATCCGAGCTCACAAGCATAAGCCGATACTTTACTCCGGATGTGGCGGAATATGAGCTCCGCTGCATTATGCATGGGCGCAGGCGTAAGCGCAAGGCGAGGCGAGGCGAGCAACCGCGCGAGGAACGCAAGCCGAGCAAGCCGAGCTGAAGTGGCTCACGAAGCAGCGGCATATTGCACCCGCCACCGGTTCGAGGTGACCGGGATTTATGATCGATTAGATCACATAGATGGTCGTCTCGACCATATTGGCGGAACGACATCGATTATGGAGCAGCGGCAAGCCATCTCGCCCAACAACAAGCACATCTCGAGCAACAACGAAGATGATGGAGATGATGCGACAATGGAATCGATGGCGTGGATTTTATCCGCCACGGAGTAGCGGACTTTCAAGGTAAGTTTTCTCTCCAACTACTCTTTTACGCAAACCTTATTGTTTCCACATGTTCACAATAAGTTTGGGGGTGGGCGAGTTTGGTTGGTTGAGAATCTCAGTTACGTTTTCTATGCTTTATAGGTTTAGTTGTTATGCTTTGGGGTCTTTTGTCGTTTGTTGTTGGTTTTGTTTTGTTTTTCGTTTTAGGTATACGTCGATCAACGAGTTAAGTGAAGTATGTTAATCCATGTGGCCAATGATGATAGAAATTTTTGGTGAAGTTTGATGATAGTGTGCATGATATGTTAGAAAATAACGCATGAATGGCGTGAGATGGCTTAGGCTTATTGTTTTCACCATTTTCTTATCTGTGAGACTTGAGCTTCACTTGTATACATATCTTGTCTGATTTACATTAATGTGTGATATCGTGCATGTGATTGTCTTCTAGAACTTGCCGTGTTTACGTGTCGAGATTACTGATATGTGTTTGAATTTGGAAAGGATAAAAGGCCATCGTTGTTAACCACTTATCACCGAAACACTAACCCGATGATATATATCATTTATCGCCTTCTTTGAGCCTTTATTAGACTTTTCTTTCGATTAACGGATGATAGGAGGTGAGGATGGATATGGGAATCAAAAGTGGTGAAATTTTGATGTAGTGATGATGAGAAAAGTTTCGTTTAGAAAAACACATACGTGGTGAAGAATAGTACCTTTGTTGTATAAGATAAACCTATAAGCTCTAGAAAAGAAAAGAAAAGAAAAATGTTAAGTTCACTATGAGTGTTGAGCATAAAGGGTCTTCAATCAAAATATAGGTACCTTGCAGCAGCATTAAAACGTTGATTTATACGTTGGAAAGAAGAGGATAATGGGCGAAGTCCATATGTGTCGAAAAAGTATAAATGGGGTGCTTGGAATATTCTTGAGTCACTTAGCCATATTTTATCCTACCTTAACCAATGTGCCTACATTACAACCTATGAAAAGACCTCTTTGATCTAATTTGAACACAATGACGTGGTGGAGATATTAGAAAGCGGCAAGCCTATGGTAAGATGTTGCATTGCATTGAGCGTTGAGTGTATACCGTCCTATATTTCTTTATGAGTTGAGTGTATCCTATATATTACACACGTGCCGTTGTGAGGTTGAATTAAATAAGTTTTGCCGTCAATTGTTGTTTGTGTTGAGTTGGCTAACGTCGTCATGTGCACTAATGTTTTTGGCGTTGATATGTTTACGAGGGCTAGAATGGTTATCATCTTTGCTACGCTCGTTGATCTTTCCGTTGTGTCTTTCTGTTTTGGTTTTGTTTGAGGACAAACAATGATTTAAGTTTGGGGTTTGATAAGCGCATTTTACGTTTATAATTGATATTTGAAGATGAGTTTAGCTCGTTTAATGTGCGTTTACGTATCGATTCCTAATGTTTTATCTATTTCTAGAAGATCTTGCTCTTGGGTGTTCTTTTGGTGTTGTGTAGGTCTATATGTTGAAAATCGAAGCAAGGAGCGGCGCACGAGCCAAACACACAATCTGGCGTGTTTTAGCGACCAGCCTAGCGGTCGCTAGGCGGCCGCTAGGAAACACGCGAGAACCCAGCATACCGCGACCGCGAACGCCAGCGCGCGAAGCCCGGCGAGAAAGCCACTGGGCGATTTCTCGCGACGGATCGGACTTCCTAGCGACCGCTAGACACGGTCGCGAACCAACCAAGCGGGCGCAGAGGCGTCGCGGGCGAGAAGCCGGCGGGATTACCTCGCGACCACACCTAGCGACCGCGAAGGGTGGTCGCGAGGCGGCGAAGAAAAATTAGGGTTTGGGGTGTGCACATATATGGCAACACCCGCGCGCCAACTTCACACCTACGATTCGAGCCTCTTTCTCGGTTTTCCATAAGTTTTTCGAGTTTTAGCTTTAGGTTCCATATATTTTCATTCTAGAGTTGTTTTACGGATTGTTCTTCGTTAGTTTACGTTTTGTTTACGATCCGGAACGTTTCGTCCGGACGATCTCTGCAATTTTCCGTTTTTCGCTGAGGTTGGGATTCAAGCTCAACGTGTTCATCCAACGCTACATCACGGGTTTTATATATTTAATTTTCGTCTTTATGGTTAAATCGTATTTCATTTCGTTTATTATGTCTGGCTAGTTTTTCGTTCTAATCCTAGGGTTTGCATGATTCGATTCTATATGTTGTGATTCCTGTTATCGTTATTTACCGTCCATGCATTGATTCATGATTCGATTGTGCTTATTTATATGTGTTGGTTTCTGATCAATCTCGATACATATTTAGTTGTCGGTTAATTACGTAATTGTGTTAATTGTCGATCGATATCGAATGCATGATACGAATGAGCGCGAGTCGTGGGCGAGATAGGATATTCGTAGGAAGTATAATCTTTGTGATCCGTTTGGGTTACTTGTTTTCACCTAGAGGCGTATGATAATAGGGAAAACTAGTAATCTCTGACCGCTTTGTCGTAATAGAAATTGTCGGTTATATATGTGATTTTCCATTTTTGTCTGGATTAAAATTGGTTAATAAGAACAGGATAAACATACGTTGTGGATTGGATTAATGCAGCCCTAGGGTTAGTCGTCTTTCTCTGTTTTTAAACATCCGAGTGTTTATTGCTTTAATTTACTTTCTGTTTTGTTACCTTTGCTTTGGATTGAGTTCCGAAGCCCTAAAATACCTTAAAACCATATTTGTTACTTGGATAATGATGAATTCTTGTTGAGTTAGCTTCTGTATTTTCGTATTACAATCCCTGTGGATACGATACTTCGCTTACCCTATATTTACACCTTTTCGTGTTAGAAAAATAAGCGATCAAAGACCTCGCTTCATCCTTTGGTAAACAAACGACTTTCCACGCCGATCGACAGCTGTGTCGAACCCCACAGAACCTCCCCGCCATCGATTGATGTGATCAATGACGGTGGCGGCAATGGAAGGACCGCAACAAGATTCTACTCTTGCGTAACCGAGCGAATCAACTCCAACCGTCTGCAAGAGATAAATTAAGATTAGACCAACGGTGGATACAAGACGCTATCTTCTCCACTAGTCCACTATCTTGGTGACTCCTAGTTTCCTTGAAGATAGAGGATGCTAGATATCTTGTCGGGAGTTCTCCCAATGGGAAGCCGAATGATCTAAGATCGCTCGCTTCTCAAATGGTCGAACTCCGCCATAAATATCAAGGACTTGTGATTATTTATCTTCAATCCCGAGGCATTTGCGAAGTCCCCAAGCGATCCGAAAGCACCTCCATCGATGCAATGTCACCCCGCCAAAAGTAACAAATCATCGTGAAGCAAGATGTGTAATAATGGAAGTACTACACTTAGGATGAAATTGAAAATCCAACTCCCTTGTTCGCTTCTTCGCAGTGCGGAAGGTACTTGATCGCTCCTTTTCACACGTAAAAGTGTAATGATAGGGTGGCAAGTATCGTATCCACGTAGATTGTATCACGAAAACATAGAAGCTAGCTCAACGACTATTCATCATTATTCGCACGTAATAAGGGTGAGATGTTTTAGGGCTTCGAAATTAATCCAAAGCAAAGGTAACCAAACGAAATATAAAATAAAGCGATAAAATCACGAAAGATGATTATAAAGCAAGACTAACCCTAGGATGCACCAATCCTATCCACAACAATGTTTATCACGCTTATTACTAACCGTTTTAATCCGCACAAGGCGGAAGATCACATATATAACCAACAACTTCATTCATTTACAATTGCGGCGGTTGATTACTAATTTTCCCTATTACGATTCGCCTCTAGAGGAAAATAAGCAACTCGAATGGATCACTAAGACTATGCTTCCTACTGAATGTCCTATCTCGATTCGACTCAAGGCTTATTCGTATCATGCATTCAAGATCGATTGACAATTAAAACGATTACGTAATTAATCGGCAACTATGATATGCATCAAAATTGATTAGAAATCAATACATATAAATAAGCACCAAGAATCATGAATCGATGCCCGGAAGGTAAATAACAACAATGAACTCACAACATATAGGATCGGATCATGCAAACCCTAGGATTAGAATAGAAAATTAGCGGACATAATAAGCGAAATGAAATACGAATTAACCATAAAAGCGAAATTAAATATATGAAACCCGTAGGGAAGCGTCGGATGAACAAAGGTTGGTCTTGAATCCAATCCCAAGCGAGCGAGCGGAAAACAAAGGAAAGCGATCGGACAAAGCGTTCCGATCGATAACAAACGATAAACTAAACTAGAATAACGTAAAAGCAATACTAGAATTAAACTAAACAAAGACTAAAGCTAAAGAATGGAAAACCGAGGAAAAATCAAGTAAAATAGGTTTGGAGCGTGTTGGGGTCCGTTGAGGCGCGGGTGAAGCCTATTTATAGATTAGGGCTGAAAACCCTAATTTTGGGTCTCCGCCTCGCCTCGCGGCGGGCTCATGGCATGAGCAGCGGTCGCGAGGTTTTGGGCGTTACTGGCGATTTCTCGCGGCGCGAGCTCGCATTGGCTCTCCGCCGACTTCACTTGTTTTCGCCTGCTCTCGCGTCCGAACTCCGACCACGATCCGCTTTGCGCCTATGGACTCCTATCGAGATGATCTTTAACATTGTAAACTTTTACATCCATATTTTCATATCCATTTAATCATCTTTGGTTACATCTTTGCCTTATGCATCGATTATCACCAAAAGCCTACAACACACCAAAGAGAAACCCCAAGAGCAATCTTCTAGAAAAGATAAAACATTAAGAATCGATACATAAACGCACATTAAACAAGCTAAACTCATCTTCAAATATCAACTATAAGCGTGTAAAATGCGCGTTTATCAAACCCCCAAACTTAAAGCATTGTTTGTCCTCAAACAAAACCAAAACAAAAAGACAACAAAAGATCAACGAGCGTAGCAAAGATGATAACCATTCTAGGCCTCAGAAACATATTAACGCTCCAAAAACATTAGCGCACATGACGATGTTAAACAACTCAACACAAACAACTATCGAGGGCAAAAACTCATCTATTTCATCCCTCACAAAGGCATGTGTGTAGAATATATAGGATACACTCAAACTCATAAAGAAATTAAGGACGTGTATACACTCAACGATCAATGCAATGCAACATCTTACCATAGGCTTGCCGTTTCTCTAACATCTCCACCGCGTCAAATGTGTTCAAATAAGGATCAAAGAGGTCTTTTGATAGGTTATAATGTAGCACATTGGTTAAGGTAGGATAATATATGGCTAAGTGACTCAAGAATATTCCAAGCACCATCATTTATACATTTCGACACATATGGACTTTGTCCATATTCCTCTTCTCTCCCAATGTGCTAAATCAACGTTTAATGCCACAGAAGGTACCTATACTTTGATTAAAGACCCTTTATGCTCAACACTCATAGTGAACTTAACATTTTCTTTTCTTTTCTTTTCTAGAGCTTATAGGGTTTAACTTTCACAACAAAGGTACTATTCTTTACCACGATGTATTTTCTAAAAGAAACTTTTCTCATCATAACTTACATCAAAATTTCACCCCTTTGATTCCCATATCCATCCTCACCTCCTATCATCCGTTAATCGAAAGAAAAGTCTAATAAAGGCTCAAAAAGCGACAAATGGTATATAACATCGGGTTAGTGTTTGGGTGAATATGTGGTTAACAAAGATGGCCTTTATCCTTTCCAAATTGAAACACATATTGCGGTCTCGACACGGAAGAACGGCAAGTTCTAGAAGATAATCACATGCATGATATCACACAATTAAAAGCGTATCAAGATGTTTATACAAAGGAAGCTCAAGTCTCACGGGTTAAGAAAATGGTGAAAAACAACAAGCTAAGCCATCTCACGTCATTCATCGTCATTTTCTAACATATCATGTGCACTATCATTAAATTTCACAAAATTTTCTATCGTCATTGGCTACATGGATTAACACACTTCACTTAACTCGTTGATCGACGTATTACAGCGAAAAGAAAAACAGAAACACGACAAAAAGCAACACAAACGAAAGAAACGACAAAACACGAAAACACAAACAAAGAAAACGTTGGGTTACCTCCCAACAAGTGCTTATTTAACGTCTTTAGCTAGACCATCACTAACCTCGTCAATCTGGTGTTTTGGTAGCAATAGACATCTTTCCCGACTTGTGGAACCTTCTAAACTTCGCATTCACGAATGACCACCACTGACTATGGAAGTGGCCCCCCCCAAACTTGAACGATACACTCGGAGTTCCATGCCGAGTCCACTTCTTTCTTCTCACAGATTCCTCGATTGGTCGAGTACCCTCTGAACGCGAGACGTGAGCAGCAGCAGCAGTCATGATCGAACAGCAATCTTCCGGCTTTCCAACGTCGTGTTGCTTGATGGCGTCGTAAATGGAAATCTTGAGCTCCTCATCGTTAACACGAAACGTGAGATTGCCTTCCTGCACATCAATCAACGCACGACCAGTTGCTAGAAAAGGTCTACCAAGGATTAGTGGTTGTTGTTTGAATTCGGGAATATCTAAAATAACAAAGTCAGCAGGAAAAACGAAATCCCGAATTCTTACCAACACGTCTTCGACGATACCTTTTGGATATGTGACTGATCGGTCAGCCATCATCAGTGAAATCTTCGTCGGCTTCATCTTTCCTAGGTGTAGCCGGTTGAAAACGTTCAATGGCATCAGATTGATGCTCGCCCCCAAGTCGCATAAGACATTTGGGAAAATCTGCTCGGCGATCTCGCACTCTAACGTGAAACTGCCGGGATCCTTCTGCTTCAGAGGGAGCTTCCTTTGCAAGACGGCACTGCATTCTTCGGATAGGGAAATTTTCTCAAATTTCCCAAGTTTCTTCTTGCTTGCAAGCGCGTCTTTTAAAAATTTCATGTAGCCCGGCATGTTTCGCAGCGCTTCAAAGAGAGGCAAATTTATCTCAACTTTTTGAAAAACCTCTTTGAAACGAGCAAACTCCTCGTCATATTTCGACTTGACAAGTCGACTCGGAAACGGGACCGGAGGAGTGTACGTGCGAGGATTTGCTTCTGGGGTTGCCTCGCGGTCGACCTCGCGACCGCTGGGTAGGTCGCGAGTGAGTGCTGGCCGTGATCTTCGTCTTCGGCGTGCGAGCTTGCGGTGTGGCTCGTGAGCGGGTCGCCATGAATCGCCCTGCGCCCACATACTCGGATGGCTCGCGGTCGGGTGCGCGGACGCGTGCTCAATCGTGGGCTTCTGTGGAAAAAGTTACGGATGGTTCGCGATCGGGCTCATGATCGCGAGCTCGGTCGCGAAGTTTGCGTCGGTGTGCTTTCATGCTCTTCTTCCTCGGTAGGGCTCGGGTAGGCTCGTCCACCTCGTCCGAATGGCGAGCATTGACTCTTTGGGTTCACCTCCGTGTTACCTCGGAATTGGCCCGTCTTACGTAGTGCATTTACTTGCACGGCTATTTGACCAATTTGATTCTCCAACATCTTTATGTGCTTCCCCATAGCCGTCACGGTGGACTCCAAATGATTTATCTTTTACCCTGTTGCTTGATGAGCGAATTTTGATTCGTTGCCAATTGTTGGTTGCTTACAACCAATCTGCTGCATCATGTCTTGAGACTTGGCTTCCTCGGCTCTTGAATCGAATTACAATATTGAAGCTCTTGAAGGTTGTTGGAAATTCAATGATTCCTCCGATTGATGTGGTGGCGTTCTCGTCTCAATCGACTCTTCAAAAGAGTGAACTTCTTCATGAGATCGTCATATTTTGAATCACTCACAACAAGGTTGCTTTGAGCGATGGCGTTCTCTCCGTTGGCCATTGATAGTTGTGGCGCCATCTCTTCTACAATCTGGCTTGCCTCGTCGACTGGTCGGTTTAATAAGCAACCCCCCGCCGACGCATCTACCATGCTCCTCGTCTGCCATGTCAGTCCACCGTAGAACTGTGTGATTTGTTGCTCCTTGGAGAACCCATGTTGTGGACATCGTCTCAATAGACCTCTGAATCTCTCCCATGCCCTCGAATAATGATTCGCCGTGGTTTTGGCAAAATGAGAGATTTCGGCGATGATCTTCTGCGCTTTCCGGTGAAAGTATTTGAAGAAACTTCTCACAAAGTTTCCCCAAGTGTCGATGCCACCGGTCTAAACTCTTGAACCAATCTTTCGCTTTGGTACGCAGTAGAGAAACCGAACATGCATCCGGATCGTGTCTTGTGGCACCCCATTCTGCTTGATGGTGTCACAAATATCGAGAAAAGTCTCGAGATGTGCATTCGGTCTTCCGTGACTCTCCCCAAACCGCTCTCCTTGGACCATACTTGATCGGGGCGGTTTGAGCTCGAAATTATTTGCATCTCACGCAGGGCCCCAACCGCATCCTTGAACTGATCGGTGGGATGTCGGTACATGTGATTCGAGGTCTTTCCTCCGGAGCGAGGACAATGATTCCATATTCGCCATCGTACACGCATCTCGCAAAGTCGCCTAGCATGCGTCTACTTGCTCGGGAGGAATGCCCTGCTCATGGATTGGTGCCATTGCAGCCCGTCTCTCGCGTCCTCTTCTCCTTTGAGAGCTTTCGATCTCGGGATCCATAATACTTGTGAGGTCCCCGAGATCTTGTCGCATAAACCACACGAGAAAAGAGAAATTTAGCACCGACAAAAATAAATAAATATAATATAATATATATAACTTGAATTAATAAATCCAAATCGTCAAATTATTCCTATGTGATCTTAACAATCCCGACAGCGCCAAAATTTGATCGCTCCTTTTCACACGTAAAAGTGTAATGATAGGGTGGCAAGCATCGTATCCACGAGATTGTATCACGAAAACATAGAAGCTAGCTCAACGACTATTCATCATTATTCGAAACACGAATAAGGGTGAGATGTTTTAGGGCTTGGAAATTAATCCAAAGCAAAGGTAACCAAACGAAATATAAAATAAAGCGATAAAATCACGAAAAGATGATTATAAAGCAAGACTAACCCAAGGATGCACCAATCCTATCCACAACAATGTTTATCCCGCTTATTACTAACCGTTTTAATCCGCATAAGACGGAAGATCACATATATAACCAACAACTTGATTCACGACAATTGCGGCGATTGATTACTAATTTTCCTATTACGATTCGTCTAGAGGAAAATAAGCAACTCCAAACGATCACTAAGACTATGCTTCCTACGAATGTCCTATCTCGATTCGACTCAAGGCTTATTCGTATCATGCATTCAAGATCGATTGACAATTAAAACAGTTACGTAATTAACTGGCAACTATGATATGCATCAAAATTGATTAGAAATCAATACATATAAATAAGCACCAAGAATCATGAATCAATGCCTGGAAGGTAAATAACAACAGCAGAACTCACAACATATAGGATCGGATCATGCAAACCCTAGGATTAGAATAGAAAACTAGCCAGACATAATAAACGAAATGAAATACGATTTAACCATAAAAACAGAAATTAAATATATAAAACCCGTAGGGAAGCGTCGGATGAACAAAGGTTGGTCTTGAATCCAATCCCAAGCGAACGAACGGAAAACAAAGGAAAACGATCGGACAAAGCGTTCCGATCGATAACAAACGATAAACTAAACTAGAATAACGTAAAACAATACTAGAATTAAACTAAACAAAGACTAAAGCTAAAGAATGGAAAAAGCGAGGAAAATCAAGTAAAATAGGTTTGAACGTGTTGGGGTCCGTTAGAGGGCGGTGAAGCCTTATTTATAGATTAGGGCTGAAAACCCCATTTTGGGGTTCGCCGCCTCGCCTCGGCCGGGCTCGCGACGCGCGAGCAGCGGTCGCGAGGTTTTGGGCGTTACGGGCGATTTCTCGCGAGCTGAGCTGTTCGGCCTCTCTGCGACTTCACCGTTTAGCTCCGCTTCTCTCGTCCGAACTCCGAATTACGATCCGCTTGCGCCTATGGACTCCTATCGAGATGATCTTTAACATTGTAAACTTTTACATCCATATTTTTCATATCCATTTAATCATCTTTGGTTACATCTTTGCCTTATGCATCGATTATCACCCTAAAAGCCTACAACACACCAAAAGAGAAACCCCAAGAGCGAGATCTTCTAGAAAAGATAAAACATTAAGAATCGATACATAAACGCACATTAAACAAGCTAAACTCATCTTCAAATATCAACTATAAACGTGTAAAATGCGCGTTTATCAAGACTCCATACAACGAAAGGAACAGAGGGTGACATCGGTCACCCACTAAGCCCTCGCCGCCTGATGATGAACCCATGTGTCCCTCCATTGATGGCCAACGTATGTCGCAGAGGTGACGCAAGTCATGATCCAATAAGCGAAACAGGGTGAAAGCCCAGCCCATCCAATGCCCGTCTCGAGGAACTCCCAAGAGATGGAGTCATGCCTTCGGAGGTCAATCTTCAAGATGCATCTCGAGGTGATCTGCTCTCTCATATCCTCCGAGCGAGCTCCCCGAGCTAAAAGATGTTATCCGAGATGTTTCGTCCTCTCACAAATCCGGACTATGCCGGATCAATGATCTTGCCCATCAAAGACGCCATCCTCTCGATCAGATCTTCGTTATGGTCTTATAGATTTACATTGGTGCACGAATGGGTCCGAAATCATCTACGCGGGTTGTGATGCTTCTTGTGGACGAGAGTCACCACCGAGTGGTTGAACTCCCGCAACAGACCCCTTCTCAAAGAACTCCCGCACGCCCAAGACCACATCCCGACCTACGATTTCCCGCCTCTCTTTGAAGAAGGTGAAGGGTAGCCATCCGATCCGTGCTTTCTCACTCGCAATGTCGAGCATGCGATTCTTAATCTCGATCTGGACACCTCCATAACCATGTCCATCCCGTCATACTCATCAAGCCGCGGGCCTTCCTCAAACACAAGAGGGATCGAATCCACTCGTGGGAACCTTTACACCAAGAGATCCGATGCACCCAAGTTTTGTGAATTTAATTATTATATGGCATATGGGCCACGCTTTTGTATCAAGATTTTTCTCAATTTTTTAGGCTTGATTATCTAGAGTCCTAGTCTATTAAAACTTCTTTTGTAAATTAGAGTTCTACTTTGATTAGAGTCCTTCTTTGATAAGGATTAGACTTCGCCAAATTATATAAAGGCTTGTAAGCATACGAAAATATTCACTTTTGATTGATCAATAAATGTGAGTTTTATTCTCTTTCATTAGCTCTTGAATTTTCTTGTGTTTGCCAAGGAATTCAATTATCGACGATCGACGAGACAACATCCCTCGCTCGTGTGTCATTCATCATCCCCGAGTTGTCACGTCGACTATCTAGTTGGTATATGGTAATCTTGACCCATATCACTTGGTGGTTAGATTCGAGGTTTTGGGATATTCCATCTTGTTCGTTCTTTCGTCACAGGTCGATAGATCCTTCGCACCGCGAGGATCGTATCATTTGGTATCGAGCTGACCTTCACTGGGTCGGTGTCTCATAGGGTTCGCGGATCGCCGACCGAGGCGATCGGGTCTTATGGGGTGGGGATGATCGTCCACATTGCCCGCATGAGGCTTATCCCGGTGGATATAAGGTCGATTCAAGGTCGATTCCACATTTGGTATCTTGCGAGGGCTAGTAAATTGAAGTGGGTGAGTCCATTTGATATAGGTGAAGACTTGGTTTGAGGACAAATCCTTTTCAAGAAGAAGGAATGATGCACCCAAGTTTTGTGAATTTAATTATTATACGGCATATGGGCCACGTTTTTGTATCAAGATTTTTCTCAAGATTTTAGGTTTGATTATCTAGAGTCCTAGTCTATTAAAACTTCTTTTGTAAATTAGAGTTCTACTTTGATTAGGAGTCCTTCTTTGATAAGGATTAGACTTGATTTCGGATATATAAAGGCATGTAAGCATACGAAAATATTCACTTTTGATTGATCAATAAATGTGAGTTTTATTCTCTTCATTAGCTCTTGAATTTTCTTGTGTTTGCGAAGGAATTCAATTATCGACGTATCGACGAGACATTCATCCCTCGTTCGTGTGTCATTCATCGTCCCCGAGTTGTCACAATAACTATCTAGTTGGGGTATAGGCGAAATCTTGACCTATATCACTTGAGGGTTAGATTCGAGAGGTTTTGGGATATTCCATCTTGTTCGCTCTTCCGTTCGCATGTCGATATATCCTTCGCACTAACGAGGATCGTATCAAGATCGGTATAAAGGTCTCAAAAGCCTCGATTATTTTCTCCATGTTATAAGTCGGGTCCTCCGATTCCATGCACAAGAAAGAGATGGTGTTACGCGTGGGGTTTCTTTTCACCATAGAGTGAAAGAATTTAGTGCATCTGTCGGAGAGGTTGATGTGCATGTTCTTCGTTCTTTGCTTGAAGAAACTACGCTCAACCTCTTCCAAGAACTTAGTCTTCTTTTGAAGACCAAGTTCTTGTTCCAACAGATTCCCATTCATGGGGTCACTGTCTAGAGCTAATTGCACGTCGTGCAATGCAGCTCTAGAGATACTCGTCCTCTCCGTGAGATGGCTGAACTCCTTGAAATTGAACTCCTTGAAAATGCGTTGCATCCTCTTTAACTTAGCCGCCAAGATCCACTGAGGTCGACCATTCTCATGTTCATTCCAATTTTCTTCAAGAATCGTTTGAAGTCCGGGTGCTTCATCCACATGTTGAAGAACTTGAGCGAACGGTGGTACCGGTGACATCTCCAAAGAGAGTGATCGCGTGCGAATGATCGGACAATGTGCCTCTAGCGTAAAGTTTGCCACGCAAAAGGTTAGCATCCAACCAAGCATTATTAATTAAGACTCTATCAATCTTAGAATACTTCACCGTATTGGTCCACGTAAATGGCATCCCGTCGAGGGAATCTCGAGTCCCACGAGAGCACAAGTATCAACAAAGTCCTTGTACTCTCGTTCAGCGGAACTCGACCTCCAATCCTCTCCTCCGGGTCCGTGACACGGTTGAAGTCTCCGCGACAATAGAAGGCTTAGAAGGTTCTATGTGGATGATCATAGAATCCTGACTCCCCGCCTATGAATAACCCGCCGAAACCATGACAATCGAACAACCAAAAGTGGTGTTAGTAATTAAACAAGTGAAATTGGAATGGATCACTGTTTTTCACGACTGATGACCTCCACTCTAATCCTCTTAGGGTTCCAGATGATCAAAATCCTTCCCCCATTAACCTCGTCAAAGTTGTGAACACACTCCCAATGGATGAAATGCTTTGCCAAAAAATTCTTGAGTTTCGACTTTGTGAGCTTAGTCTCAATCAATGCAATGGCATCAAGCTTATGCTTGAACACGTGGTTAAACAGCGACTTGCTTTTGAGCCTTCTGGAGGCCTCTGACATTCCATGTCGTAAAGATCATTGACGACGTCTTCAGTTTCTAACTAGAATCCTGGTATTCTTGGCAGGAGGGCTTTGACGGCTTGTGTTCGATTTGCTCCTTGTGATGCGTGTAGTACGAATTTCTATATCTTCACTTTCATTGGACTCACCTGCAATGTTAGTTGCAGTATAATCATCTAATGAACCAGAGGATGTAGAGTGTACCGTAGATTCCGACACTGTGTTAATTGTCGGAGGTGCTTCAAATCTAAGAATAAGCTTTGGTGTAATCTCTCTGTCTTTGTCAAATCTCGGCATGATAGGTGGTCGAGATATTGCGCACGTCACGCAGGCAACCGGGCCGAGGAGGGCAAGGATTTTGGTCGGCCATGCTGGGTGTCTGCCGAGAGTTCACGGCATATGGAGATGAAGGTGGTTCCATTGTAGGTTTGTAGTTTTCTGCCGAAGATGGAGGTGTGGGCTGGGTTCGTCCCGTCGAGGATTGTCGAGAATCATCGACGGTAGGTTTTGGTGTCTCGGCATGAAGGGAATGGATAGAGCGGGATGGTCTGTTGTGTTCGGCGAGTGTTGGTGGCCGAGTGATATCTACCGAGGGGTTGGTGTTATGCTCGACAGTGGAAGATTTCTCGGCCGGGGGTGTGTGAGGTTTCTCGGCGGGAGGTGTTTGGCTAGGGCGAGTGGGCTCGGTAGGTGGTCGTTGGTTTGCGGTTGCGGGTGAGGTGGGCGAATCTGCCAAGTCCGCCGAAGAATGGCATATGTCAATCAACTTTTTGTTCGGATGTTGCTTGGGTGAGGAATTCGAAGTTTGTCCGACTTCAAGGTTTTGTGTACTGGCAGAGGACTCAAAATGGATATGTGTGTTCAAGGCCTCGAATTGGTTTTTAATCTCAATCCCACGTGTGATGGGTTGAGATGGAATCTATTTATTCTTTGGGCGGGACACACTTCTCCTCCTCCATTCAGCCACTGTGACGGGTGTCTTGGAGGTTCGCCTCGCACAGCGATGGGATGTGGTCTAGGGTGCCAAGTATCATTCCACGCATCGTTAGTCCCACCACGTGGGGTTCGGCACCCCACGTGGTCTAGAAAAGTTTGCACAAGAGGATGCTAAATGGCCCAATTTTCCACATGATTTGCACATTTGCGGATAAAAATCAAATTTAATCAACTGCATAAAAATATTACCCGTGTGCAATTTCAGATTAATATATTCCAAAGGTTCACGAAGAGCATCTACCAAAACATGAAATCTAGGGCCATCTAAGTGATTTTTAGCAATGGTCCTATAATCCACTTCTATCGGTTCACCTAATATAGAGGCAATCTTACCTATAGCATTGGGGTTCCAGAGTTCTAAAGGCAAATTAGGTAAAGAAGCCCAAACAGGAAATTTAAAATCAGGAGCTGAATCAAAACAGAATTCAATGGGCATATGGCAAAGGATGAGCGAAATACGAACACCGATATGGTCCCATTCGCATACATGTTCCATGTCTTCCTCCTTTTCGAATCGAAATGCTATCCATCCATTTGGGTGATATGAAATCTTGACTTCTTTTCCATCCAATTGATAATCGTTGGGTAGCATCCTTCCTGGAAGCATACCGCATAAAAACGAAGAGAACCCCATCCTTTCGAAATAGGGTGTAGTCATTAGCTTCAAGTAAGAACCTCGTTGTGATACTTACCTCGAACTTGCTCGTGGCTAGGTCGGCCTTTCGAGCAGGTTTCGGTTTGCAAAGTGTCCCGCATTCCTAAGCCGTGGAGAAGGTCGAAGATGCGTGTCGGGAGGCCGTGGTTCATCTCGAGTAGGGTGCGCGAATCGCCATTGAGTTCCGAGATTCCTCGCAGATTGGTGCATTAGGGCGGATCGTCTTGAACTCCTCGGCGGGTTGGAAAATCTTCTCCGGTGGTGAAGCTTTGGGTCTCGGCGGCTCGAAGAGTTCCCTCGGTAGATTGGTTCTCTTGACTCGGCTAGGTACCTCGGTCTTGCGACACTTCTGCAGGTGCCGCGTTGTCTCGGCAAATGTAGGAGACGCGAATGGCTCGGCAAGGATGGAAATTCCTCGGCGACACTTGTTGGAGACGCCGAGGACTGTGTGCCATCTCTCGGCATGGGCTGCTCGACATAGCTCGGAGTTTGCTCGGCAGCCAAGTCTCGACTCTTCAATTGGGCCGTAGAGATTGACTCGGTCGGAGGGGTGCGGCCCAGTATGTGGGCTCTCATTATTTTTGCTCGGTCTTCCAAATCACATATGGGCTCGAATTTTTCAATCGCCCAAGTCCACAAACGAATGGCCCATTGGCCTCATCAATCTTAGCCCTCTAATCGCCTGATAGGCCCAATATCCCATGGTCCAACCGCACGGTTAGTCTCAAAAAGGCAGGCGACAAAATCAATAAGGCAAGAATATACTTACCAACTTAAATCGCATGCACTAAGGAAATAATTTTCAGCAAGGTATACTTTCCAAAATCCAAATGCATGCAATATGGAATGAATATTCAATAAGGAATTATTACCTAAATAAAATACATGCATGCATGGAAATATACCAAAATAATAAGATGGAAACTTAGGGCAACCTCCACACAAGGAAAATTCCTTGTGTGGCTAACTAATCTTGCCGCTTAGGGTCGATTTGAGGGGCGGTGGACGGACGGTGGTCGGGCTTTTGTCGGTCGATTCCGGCGTAGTGTAAATTTCCAATTTCACGTCAATTCAACCACGATAGTGCGGTTCCTTCCAAGTAACACACACGCCAATTTTCGGCAGGTTACTTACGCTACCAATTATAACCTTGGCAGCGGTGTAGTTGATTTCTGGTGAGAATGAATGTCCACCACCCACACGCAGACGGTAAACACTTTTGCAATGATGAGACGAAATAAAGCACGGTGGATGAAGACGATGGTCGGAGCACCCCAGGTGGAGGTTACCGGCGACGACGGACGCAAGGTGCTAGCCAAAAATCGGGAGAGAATTTTATGTTAGAGAGAAAAACTCAAACCCTTGTAATGACCACAATTTTAACGACAGAAATGAATTCTTAGAATTGGCATACTCACTAGGACCATACCGCTTCAATCCAAATTCTTTTATTATCTCATTTTATATCCATCTCTAGAGAACTTATGAAAATCGCACATGCAAGCCAGCGCTGTGGATCGCCACACATGAAACTTCCACTTCTCAATAGATTTAAAATGTTTTATTTAGAAATCTCATCTAACAAACTTATGATAAGCAAGCAAGCAAGCCGCGCGTGTGGGCGTTTACTCACAAAGGCATCTCACTTTGTTTAGAGATCAAAAGTGGAGGTCTTGACATTTTAATTTTAAAAATTAATTTGTCGGGTTGCTTGCTTAGTCTTTCTATTCAAAAGTTTGTCCATGCGATCACATAATCTAGCATGCTTTTCTATAGAACTCAACATGTAAAACATGCTCATGAATTCTAAAATATGCTTGAAAAAGCGTGATAAACCTAGCATGCTTACTATGCGCATCCAATCACGAAAACATATAATATGTTTGTCTCGTAATATAAACATACATAGCATGTTCGATAATATAAACATCCACGACATGCGATGAGCGATTAAAAATAAAATAAAACGTTCATCGTGACCCACTCGTGGAACTTGCACTTTCTTGCCTAATCTATTACATAGAATTGCAAAGCATGATCTTCATAAACTTCAAAACGGGCCTTGCATGCATGGGCACGGACGGATCGTCAGCGGATTCGGGCGAAAAAAGCGGATTGGTGCCGAAAACAGTGTCAGGCGGTTGGGCCAGTCGGCCCAAAGATGGGCGGGCGCGCTGAGGCACGCCGTGCGCATGCGCCGCCTTGCGCCGCCTCGTCGCGGGCTATCTCGCGGCGCGAAGACGACCGTGACCGTCGAGCACGCGTGCGCGGCCATGCTCGCGTTCGCTACTGCACGTGCTTGGCACGCGTTGCCTCGTGGTCGACCTCGTGACCGCAAGCCCACGCGCGAAGCGCCGGGGATCTCACACGACAAACGCGCACCCCGTCGCCCGTCGTGCCGGAATCTCGCCGCGATAAGCGCGCATCGCCGCGCAGCGCCGCGCGCGTGAACCACGACGGCGCCACGGCGTGCGCTCGCCGCAAAGTGCGAGGCATCCGCACGCAGCACGCGCCCGCACCGCCTCGGCTCGCCGAGCTGTAGCGCCCACGCCACCCCCCGCCGATGCCGATGCCGAAGCCGCCGAAACTCGCGCTGGCGGGGCGTCTTTGCGAGCGCGAGCACGCCTCGCGTGCCATCGCCCGCGCGCCCGCGCCGTCGTCCGGTTTCTCCGGCGTACTCCCATCGTCTGGTTCTTCGTGCTTTTGTCTTCGTTCTTCTTTACGGATAAGATTTACAGGAAAAATCTAATCTAACCACGGATTTTCTGGTGAAAAACAAAATCCGACAAAAATAAAGCCGAGCCACGATGAACGATGATTCACAATTAATATATTGCGCGTAATAATCAAACGTGAATTAATCCAGCAGCCAAGATATCGATCCTGTGCTCGATACCAATTGTAGGAAAGCGATTTTAACCTCTCCCGGGATCTATCTTGGATGTTTAATTCACTATACATTGATTATATTCCTAGCATGAACCTATATAATTAATTGCAACACATAGGGTTTTCGTGTTTACCTTTGAATCTGTAGGGGATGATCGGGATGAATGGATCGAGACTCGTGCTTTGACCTTCTGGACTGTATCCCGGTTGCCCAATCTCCAACGTCGAGTGAGGACGATCTATGGAGAATGCTACAGAAAATCACCCTCCTACTCTCTAAAGTTTTCGAAAATTATCTCCTAATGCACACTAGGAATTCTCGAAAATTAGGTTATGGGATAATTAAGGATTAGCTTTGATCTTATCTCTTACCTTATATTTATAATGCATTACCATAATCCCATTAGGAAAAGATCCATGCATATCCATAAATATAATAATATCCTTATGGATAAAGAGATAAAATCACATCCTTAGAGAGATAGGTAGATTTCCATAAGCTCCGGCCTGGATGGGCCGACCAGGATCAAATGCAAGGAATAAAGATGGGCCTCAAATAAATTAATTATCTTATGTTCACCCGAACATAAATTAATTTATAAACATTCATTCATGCCACTAGAGAATAAATCTTGACTTACCCTTTATTACCGAATGTGAGTCGGGCTTGCACTTAGACATTACGAATCCCGTATTTAAGATATCGCACGTTCATTAATTATTTAGAGCATTACATCGCTTAAAATAATTAATATCTTTAATTCCTTAAGTAGTACCACTCAACCTTATTATTGTACTTGAGCTAACTCAACTGCGCAGGTTTAGTACAATAAACCTTTGAGCTCCTTAAGGGCGTCATCATCCTAGCGGATCGGTGACTCGTCTGATAACTAGCATGACATACAAGCACCGCCACCACCCAAGATGCGGAGAATATTAGGCTAGAACATATAACCTCACCCATAACAAGTCAAAGTGATGGTCAAGAACTCATACTCACCTAATACCTTATCGAGGTTTAGATCATCGTAAGTCACCGAGATCTTGGTTCTTCACGACGGTCGATAGAAGAACTCATCTCACTGATCCTTGATACGTCGAGACGTACCGGCATAGACAAGCAACCAAGTCAAGTCACTTCTTATCTATACCGCGGCTATACCGACAACTCATCCTCAAGTTGTCTCACCAGTGTGAAACTTTTATATCTCATTAAGCTTGACCAATCATACGGACTTCGTGATCTTCTACACATTGTATGATCTAACTTATATATGAGATAAAGGGACACGATATATGCAATCAAGTAATCAATTCGTATAGGAGATTGTAATAGTGGTAACGAAACATTGTATACAAGCTCAACCAAAACGCTTCCAAGATACAAATCCAATGAGGCGTCTCCGACTTTATTTTCAAGCCCATTCCATCCAGGTACTAACTGACTTACCTCTGAGACAAGTCTTGTCAAAACCTGAGTCGTCAGGACGTATCGCTAAGTGGGCACTGGAGCTCGGCGAGCATGATATCTTATACTCCCCTCGACCGGCCATAAAGGGGCAAGCTCTGGCTGATTTCCTGGTAGAAGCCAAGTTTACCGAGGTCAATCCTACCAGCGAGGTCACTCCGACCTCCGCTCTTACAACGGAGGAACCTGCCCTCAACCTACCTAATGACTGTTGGCAAATGTACGTGGACGGAGCCTCATGCAAAACAGGTAGCGGGGCAGGCATCTTGCTTCTCAGCCCGGAAAAACAAGAAGTAACCTATGCACTTCGGTTCTCCTTCCCGACCACAAACAACGAGGTGGAATATGAAGCACTAATCTCAGGACTTCGTCTCGCAAAAGAACTGAAAGTGGAAAAAATCCAGATCTTTGGAGATTCCCAGGTAGTGGTAAACCAGGTCTTAGGGAAATACGAGGCCAAAGAGGATAGGATGAAGCAATACCTTCAGAAAGCAAAAGAAATCTCGACTGCTTGGTGTTTTCACAATTCACCGAATCCCACGAGGTGAGAATAGCCGAGCTGACGTCCTCAGCAAATTAGCCTCGTCATCAACAAATCCACCAGTGGAGGAAGTTCAATCCAGAAGTATCGAAGAGCCCCACATCGGCATCATCACGGAGACCGAACCGAACTGGATGACTCCTATAAGGGCATACTTGGAAGAGGGCGTGCTACCGCAGGATCGGCTCGAAGCCAAAAAACTGATGATCAAGTCCCAAAAATATCTTGTTCATGAAGGTACTCTCTATAGGAAATCCTACCTCCAACCCCTCCTGAGATGTCTGGGGCCAGAAGAGGCGGACTATGTGCTTAAAGAAATTCACATGGGGTCTTGTGGAAGCCACATCGGATCACGAGCTCTCTCAAAGAAAACGTTGAGGTCGGGATATTATTAGCCCACCCTCATCCTAGATTCGGCCGAGCTCGTCAAGAAGTGTCCGAAGTGCCAGCTTCACGCTACAGTCAAAAAGCTACCTCAAACTGAAATCAAAGCGAGCCAATCTCGATGCTCTGGAGGAAAGGCATGAACTCGCTTTCATCAATGAAGCCAAGTACAAATGCCAAGTAGCAAAGTACTACAACAAGAGGGTGAAAGCCTCCACACTCCACGCATGCACCTCGTCCCTACTGAACAATGAAGCTAGTAAAGCCGGCGCTTAATAAATTGGATCCAACATGGGAAGGCCCATATACCGCATCCACGAGGACCTCGGCAAGGGCCTATAAGCTTGCTCACCTATCTCGGTACACTTATCCCCGAACCCGCCATATTACTCACACGAGGAGGTACTTTACATAGTCATTATTTCACGTCGGCATTATGTTAGCCCTCTTTTTTTTTCCAAGCACGATGTCATTTACTTATCAACAAAACATCTTTTTTATTATGGTGGATTACTTGTCTATCTTATATCTATGTGAAAACTGCTTTCACCTCGGGTGAAACACACCTTACCTTCAAAAGGGCGCCCTTGCGAAGATGACAAACCTACAAGTAGGTACTCGACTAAGCGCGCTGAGGGACCACCCCAAGACATCTGATTACTCGTTAATTTGAAACATCTACGCAAGCATATCTGATTACTCATTAATTTGAAACATCTACGTGCCAACGACGTCCAAATCGGATCCAGGGGACCACTCCTATCGATATTTCTCGACAAACAAGGCAAGCACACAGATTACTCATTAATTTAAACATCTACGTGCAAGGCATACAGATTACTCATTAATTTGAACATCTACATGCAAACGACGTCCAAATCGGATCTCGTGCAATTTACACCTCTTTATTGGGAAGATATACACTTCGGTACATAGTCTAAATATATTTATGACTAAAAACAAAGTTCTAAGCTATATACATATCACTCGGGTTTCCGAGCTGCACCTCGCCAAGAATCACTGAAGCTACACCAGTTCGAAACAAAATCTCCGGGTCGACGATGAATACCCTGGATGAACTCAGTGCCTTCCACCCAGTCAATGAGGTCGGCGTCGCCACGGCCTACTCCAGGGGCTCTTTGAACTGGCACAGAGGTGCCCCGACCTGAAGTGGATACTCCTCGGGCCAAGGTCGAACTCCTGCCTCTTGACCTCGCCATCCTGCCAGGGTTACGACCTCGTGCCCGAACTAACGTCCTTCCCCGCCGAGCTCCTATCAAGGCGGACCGACCACGGGATGACATTCCCGTCACATCTGAACCCATCAGTCGGAGAACCTCGGCATGGTCCATATAACCGCCACCCACCTCGACTTCTTCGATTCTCACGTCGGCTGGAGCATGGCTGTGGGGCTCGGGCATACATCGCTTACGTACGATCTCATAAAGCTGGAGGCATTTGACCAGTTCTTCAAGGCAATCTTTAAAACTCTTGTTGTTAGGCCCCTCCTCGTCCCTTAGCACCATGCCCTCGGCTAGCAGTAGTTGAGCTCGGTCATCGGCCTCGGATATGGTAATACCACCAGATCGGTGGATCACCTCCTCATATTCGAGGCTCTTACGAGATCCGCGCCAACTTCTCTTCGCGCCTCAGCGATTCTTCACATTGTATCAAGCGCCCTTGAAGGCCGTCAGCAGAGACATCCACCTCCTGGACCTCGAGATGAATGATTCTCAGTTTTAAGGCTTCGTTCTCTGCCAGAAGGCGGGTCACCTCGCGTTTAGCCACCGAAGCCTTTTCGGCCGGTGGCGATCTTTGTGCTACCGACCCCAGCGACTTGACTATCCATGCTATGCAAGGTCTGAGTCAGCTCAGCAGAACGGCTCCTCCAGAATATCACCTCTTCATCCTTCTCAGCAAGGGCAGCTCTGACCTCTTTCAACTTAGTCAAAAGATCGTGATCTAGCCCAATATATTGAGAAGACGAGTGCTAAAGCAAGAAAACAACACATTCATTTCAGAAAGATGCATTTATCATTTATAAATTGGGAGTTTGTACAAAGCTCGGGATCCTAATGATCCCGGCGATCAAGCCTATTACAAAGGTCCACTGACCTGAGCCTCTTGGCGGGGCTCATTAGAACCTTCCGCAGCCCCCATCGAGGAAGACTCGAGCTCGGCCCAGCGGCTTGCCCGCGCCCGGCAAGGAGTTTACGAGCTCTGCATCTTCATCCTCCTTGCCTTTGGGAGACGGCCTCGTCCGTCGGGAGAAGTGGAGGCCGCCAGGTCTCCAAAGACAGGGAAGGGCGTCGCCGCCGGCAATTACACGGCGTAGTCGCCTTCTGCGCGCTGGGATCGACATCGACCCGGCCGGGTTTGACCTTGTCGAACTCGGGCATCTCGACCGCCAACTCCTCCAGATGGTCGGATACCACCTGTGTCCTGAGCACGGCAGCCAGGTCCGAGAGGAAGGCGGAGAAGGTCTCTGATTCGATCAGCCTGCTGGTAAAGGCCCTCAACATTGGACCTTGCCCCGCCAGCAGGGCACTCTTCTCTTCGGCGAACTTCTTCTCCGCCTCGCCCACGGCCGACACCACAGCCTTCGCCGTCTCCCCCTGTGCCCTCCTCACCTCAGCCTGGGCCTCCTCCAAAGCCCGGGCCTTCTCCTTTAGTGCGGCCTCGGCGGCCTTGCGGACTCAAGACGGCCTCGCGGCCTCGGAAGACCAGCCTCCTCTCCACCATCTCATACCGAGAGATGCCCTCGACAATGTATCCGGCTATACGGTGCAGATCCCCCGCTACCGAAGTCGCATCCTGAAAATCACACCATTAGACACACATCGCGAAGGAAATAACAATAATCTGAAATAGACCTATACCGTGGAAAGGATATAGGGAGCTTGGAATCGACACCTCGTACGTAATCCGAGTACGAGCGTCTCCCATCGAGGTCGGACCTGACCTCGGTTGAGGTGCCGTCACCAACTGGCTGAGGTCGGCCACCACCTCGGGTGCCTTGCTCGGCTCAGTCAACCTCGTCTTCTTTTTTTAGCCTCGGGCTCGGCGACCGTGCTGGAGGCGACGAAGCCGCCACCATTGCCTTTTTACGTGTGTCGAGCTTCACTGCACAATAAGAAGAGAAGTTGATTAGCACAAAGACATCAGAAATATAAGGAAATAAAGAAAAGGGGTGCCTCACCCGATCGACCAGATCCCAAGCTTGGTTATAAGTGCTCACCCGGCATCGGCGTGTCATCCTCAAGATAATCACGGGATATTTCACCCAACGAGTTCGATTCATCCTCTATCTTGCCGGGGCCTTGCACTTTAAATCCCTCATTTTACCCAGGCCCCACTCGTACCTCGGTTGCCCTCATCCCGCAAAAGAAGAACTTTGTTTGCCAATGGGACACCTTCGAGGCGGCGCAACACTGAACGCTTGCCGGTGACGGTGTAGTAAACACCTCCTATACCCTTGATGCTAAAAACGATCAACACTTCAAAGGAAAGCCTCTCACCGATGTCATAGCGAGAAGTCCTAGCCCCACCACCGACCTAATGGAGTTCGAGGTCAACGGTATATAGGAATTTGATAATATTCTTGGATGTTCAAAAAATGGGAGCTAAAGGAAACCTAAGTCCGACTTTCAAAGCATCTACATATCGGTTGTAAATCCTCCGAGGGCCATCGCCTATCCCAGTTGCGGCAAGCACCACCATGCCTCGCCGAATGTGAAATTTCGATCTATTGAACACACATCATCGATCGTCGAGAGAACTAACTAGTCCCTGATCTTATAACTATCTCACACATATGGTATCACCGGAACCCTCGCACTAATGCCCCTGGATCTACCAGACAGGGTATGACAGATATAATCCCTAATCTCAACCTCACTATCAACAGATGAAGATGACCGGGCAAATCCAGAAATTTCTACCGGAGAAGGCGTAAGAAGATGAGGAAGACATACTTACTTTTCAATGAGGATTTTGCTTCTTCGACGAAGTTCTGAAAGAAGTTCTGAAAGGAGTTCTGAAAATTTCTCTCTGGAGCAAAATGGATGAAGAAGGAAATGAACAGTTTTCCTCTATCTCTGGCCTATTTAAAGTACAAATAGGCGCCCAAAAAAAAACTGCCTATTCAACTTCCCACGTGTTTACCCATGACTTGACGTAAGGTAGACGCGCGCGCGTGATTCAAGCGTCAACTAACCGTCTGACACACGTGAGGTAATATCCTACGACGCTCAGACGTACTAGTCTGATGGCGCAATCATCACACTGACTCCAGGTCGATCAATCACCTCGGCATCCTCTTATTTTATGAGGACTTTCCGCTTCCAGGTCGTTCAATCACCTCGGCATCCTCTTATTTAATGAGTACGTTCCGCCTCTAGGTCGGTCAACCACCTCGGCATTCTCCTAACGAAAGACAACGCCGTCCAACTTCAGCCCGGTTACCCACCTCGGCACATCGTCCAAGTCAATCTGGACTTCGACAAATCACCCAAGTCAGTTCGGACCTCGACATTCTCCTGACGAAAGGATATCGCCATCCACTTCGGACAACCCAGTTTGGACCTCAACAAATTGTCCAGCACAGTCCGGAACGGCGAAACATCCAACTCAGTTCGGACCTCAACCAATCATCAGATTCCAACCCCGACATCAAAAAGGCAGGAAAATCCTCGACAATGACCTCAGCCGAGCAACAACCAACCTCGGCAAAATACATCCTTCACCTCACCTCAGTGTAGTTGTTCCTCGACTAATTGGGGGCTATGATGGGATATGGCCTAACCGCTCAAGCCCAATAGCAGGCCCACGTTAACTGGGCCTGGCCTAGCTACTTCGGCATACACGGTTTGGCCCAAAGCCCAACACCTAAACCCTATTCAAGATCAACCATATCCTATCAGATATGGAAGGAGATATTTGAGGAGATATTCAAGGATCGAATCTATCTTCAGAGATCGGATCACATAGTAATCTGTAGTGATCCACAACATGTATAAATAAGGGTTAGATTGAAGGTAGAAGGGTTAGCTACTATTGAATACTCGAGCTTTTAGATACATTCATTGTAATCCCATATAGTGAAAGTATTGAGGAATCATACCTCCGTGGACGTAGATCTTTTCCTTGATCGAACCACGTAAAAGCCTCTTGTGTTCTTTATCGTTTTCACAAACTCACACACAAGATTTATCACGAACAATGACATACTTGCTCAGTCCAGTACTGTCTAAGTCAGTGGTTAAGTTGGAGGCTAGCATGAGTTTTGTAATATACTTATTGGTCCAAGCCCACTGTTAAACTATGTAAAAGATAACCTAGAAATTGAGTTAATCAAAGACCAAATACTCAAATCCATCTTATACTATCACAATTTTTCTGATTTTGTTTTAAATTATTGACTTTATTATTTAATGCTCAGACTATTAGAAGTTATGTAGATACATCATCCAACAAATTTTTTAATACTGAAATACTGACTGAGATAATATAGAACATGACTCTGAAAATCTACGTCCGTCAAACAATGTTATTTTGCAATTCATATCTCATTTATGACTATCCTAGTCAGTTCTCTAAATTTGGAAACTTGTCGAATTATTAATTTGCATCGTTTTGTTATTTGAATATTAAATAGTCAAAATAGATAATTTATGATATAAATAGAAAAATTCAAATAATTTATAGATAAGTATAAAACGTGATTCTAAAAATCTGCGTCGGTCAAACAACGTTATTTTGCAATTCATTTATCATTTAAGACTATCCTAGTCAGTTCTCTAAATTAGAAAACTTGTGCAATGATAAATTTGCATAGTTTGTTGTAATATGAGTATTAAATAGTCAAAGAATAATGATTTTTTTACATATTATGTATATACATAATACCCTTGAATTTTAAACTGAATCAATTTAGTTTTTTTAACGGATTTTTAAATTATTGAATTACTAAAATGCCCTTTATATATTTTCTGCAATTATTTTCTACTAAACTACACACGTTTTTTTAGTAAAACATATCTTAACAAGATTCCTAAAAATTTGCCACTATATTTAACAGATTTGTATCAATTTTTGGCTGTATTTTATTTTTTCAGTTTTTTTTTTTAATTCTTAACAATCTATCATAATTTTTGTACACGATTTTTCACAACTTAAGTGCATAACTTTTGGCTGCATTATGTTTCTTGTGTTTTTTTTTATATATATAATTATTAACAATCTACCTACATGCATAATTTGTTGTACACAACTTTTTTCTTCTTTTATTCTTTATTATTTAGTCTTATCATGTGGAAAGTTTATATATATTTATAATAAATGTTTTTTAATCTTAGTTAAAATACGAACTATATAATATATAATTGCTCATCATATAATATATAATTGCTCATCATATAAATATGATAAGCATTTATCTACTCTTTTATACACGTTTTTTCAAAAACTTATCATAACAAATTTCCTTAAAATTTGGCACTATAAGGAACAAATTTGCATCAAATTTGGGATGAATTAACTGCGGCATAATTTTTTACCATACATATAATTTACACTAATACACATAATAATGCACAAGGATTCGTCTGTTCCTCCAACAATTAATTTTTTCAATAAGTCATGGTTGCAACTAAATTAAGTCATTACAATATTTTACAGCAACTTTATGTTGAGGTGGGATTTCAATGAAAAAAAGAAAAATTGGATTTTTTTCGATAATTTAGAATATTGGATAGATTTTTAATTCTAAAATCATTTGTTCGAAAAATGTGTAAAATTATTCTCTCAATTTTGTAATTTAATTTTCAGCCTTGCTTCGACAAGTATAGAGCAAAATATCAGTGATTAAATATTTTTTGTGGCAAAACAATTTTTTTTTATTTTTAATTTGAATTCTATAATATATTATATCTATTTATAATAAATGAATGATCTATCATAGTTATATTATAAATTAAGTAACATAATTTTTTATTGTTACTTATTCTTTGATTAATTTTGCATATTTTTATGTGACTTTTTTATGCAATATAGATTTATAATTTTAGCTATAATTTTTACAATAGACAATAACTAAGAAACATGATAATGTAATATAATGTTATTAGAATTTACTATGTAGTTTGGAAAAAAAAAATTGTATGAATCTAAACGTGAAACTAAAATTTGGGTTTGACAATGAATTTTTATTTCAATTATATATATTAAGAAAATATATATTGATAGGGGTCGGGCGCCTATAACCCAACGTCCAATGCCCGAAACCATGTGTCAGGTGCACAACCCCAACAAGTGACGCATACACCCGACACTCGACTCCATGCATCTAGCGCATGACACCTGACAAGGGGCGCCCGACGTCCGACACATGACAAATGGCGTACAATGTACGATTCCCAGCACTAGGAGCCTATAAAATCATAAATTATTGGCAACTAGTCTAAATTAAAACTAAGGTTTATCGAATGAATCACTATAATTGTGAGAATTGTATCACGTGTTGACCACATTGGTCTATTATTTCATAAAAATATATTATAGTATTGTAATTGATCCTAAAAATTAGAAAATTGAATGAAACAACTGTAATTATGAGATTAATGTCACACGTTGATCACATTGTTCGATTATTTTATCGTAGATCAATACAAAAAGTCTTGACAATTAGTTTAAAATAATAATTGATGATTCACTTAAAAGGTTTAGATAAATTATAATAATTGAAATTAGAATAAAGAATTAAAAACCCCTAAACTCTTACACCCTTGAGCCCATGAACCCCTTAAACCCCTACAGAAACCCCTAAATCCCTTTAACCCTAAACCCGTAACCCTTTAACATCATAATCCTAAATCCCTAAACCCTAAATCATCATAATCGTGTGAATGCATCATACGTGAAAAATCCTAAACCCTTAAACCGCTTTCCCTAAGCCCCTAAACCCCTTTTACCCTAAACCCCTTTACCCTAAACCTCTATAAACCCTAAATCACCATGATCGTGTGAATATAATGTACTATAGTATAGTTTTATATGATAATTAAAGAATTTTATTTAATATTTCCTTTTATTTCATTTTTTTTTCTTTCTATTTTATAATTTTTTACTTCAATTTTCACTTAAAGCTTATTATATTAAGCATTATAATATAAGTTTGTGAAATAATCAAAGAATGTAATCATTGTATGATATTATTCTCACAATTATAGTAATCTCTTTCTATTTTATAATTTTTTATTCAATTTCCTTAATTTCTCATAATATAATGTATTATATTATAACTTTTTAATTTTATGAGAATTATCGATTGATGTAGTTAATGTATGACATTAGTTCACAATGATAGTCATTCATTTATATTTTATATTTTTTTATTTCAATTTAAATAATTTCTTGAAACATAATGTAATATAGTATAATTTATAGAATAATCAATCGATGTGGTCAATGTATGATAGTTTTCTCATAATTATAGTGGTATTATTCAATGCAATTGACAAAGTAGTTCATAATTCTATACTATAGTATAAATATAATTATATACTATAGTATAAAAAGTTACAAGATATTAGAGAATTCATAAAACATTATAAGGTTATAGATTTACATTCAAAACTTTGTGACATACAATAATAATAATAATAATAATAATAATAATAATAATAATAATAATAATAATAATAATAATATATAAAAAGAAACACAATGTCACACTAAAATTATATCTCCATCTATATAATTATGACAATATGTCACACAATAACAATAATAATCATCTTCATATTCAAATATATCAGCTAAAAAATTTGCTTATTTTAAAATTTTGCTAAGATTGTACTTATTTCAATCATGTGATTACTTAATAATATCATTGTATTGCTAATTAATTTTATTGATTAATCAGTTTTCTTTCATTGATTAATTATATATTCAATTATCAACAAGATACATATGATATAAGAGACACAAACACACACAAAAAGATATAAAATTAATTTTCTTCAATATCTTAAGGGAATTGATATTGCTGGACCAGTTGGTAAAGAACTAAGACTTTGAAAGCAAGGTCTTAAGTTCAAATCCTTTTGAGACCAACCTTATTTTGTGATTTGAACATATCACTTCCTTATTTTCGAAAATTAAAATCTAAAATAAAATCTTATATTATTATGGAAATATTTCCGAAAATTATGTGATTTGTACATATCTCTTCCTTAAATTTCGGAAGGTTAATGATGTAAAATACAAATTCAATTAAAAAGGATTAATTAATTATTTTTGAATATATTGTAAATTGACAAAAATATCCTCATTATGTATATACATAGTATGTAAATTTATCAATACCCATAGTCAAAATAGATCATGTACGATATAAATAGAAAATTCTAGATATTTGTAATAGATTTGAGTACATGCCAAATATATATACCCATATTGGAGTTTGATCCCAAAAAGCAAAGGAATATGTATACATATATTGGACTAGTGGTAGAGTAGTTAATACATTTCAGAGAAATTTTCTTGTAAAATTAATTAATCCTTTGCCTATAACTAAAAACTGGCATTATTTAATAATTATAATGGTATTTAGAATTATAATAGTATTTAGAATGTATTCACACGAATTAGATTCCACCAAGAATTAAACTCGTGTCTTGACATCACAACTAATGGACTATGATTGACTAGTACTCAAATTAAGTACTTATAGAGTGAATTACCAATTTAAGAAATCTAGTGTAACTCGACATCTAGATCCAGAAGCTAAATTTAATACGTCCCTGCAATATACGAAGTAGTCTACTATAGGCGTTTATTAAATTAAGTCGACACATAAATTAGATATGTGGAATTTCTGGTTCGAGAGTTTAACAATAAACCCCAATATTCCCCCCTCGACTCGACTATATTTACAGGCATACAATTTTTATTTCGTGAATTTAATTAGCTACGTAGGAATGAAATTGGATAGGAATGGAATGGACTTTGGAATGAAATGATGATAGGAATAGAATGGAATGGAATGAAATATGTGATTCCTATGGCTGGTATGTACAAGGAATGAACAAATAGAAATGAAATAAAATAAATAAAATAATTATGATTTTATAATTTATGTTATTATTAATATTAATAATATTTTAATATTATTACTTAGGAATATTATTAATATTATTATTACTAGTATTTATTATTATTATTATTATTATTATTATTATTATTATTATTATTATTATTATTATTATTATTATTTTAATATAATTATTTATTGTATTAATTGTTATTTATTATGTTAATATTATTAATAACTATATATTTTATCACTATTATTATATTATAAATATTTATTATTAATAACTACTATTTATTTATTATCATAATTAATTAATTAATAATATTATTTTAATATAATGTTTATCGGTATTAATTAATATTTTATATGTCAATATTATTATTAATTTCTAATAGTATTTATTATTATTATTACTATTTTATGTTTATTAATAATATTATTATTTTAATATAATTATTTATTGTATTTTTATTTATTATATTAATATTATTAATAACTATATTTTTATCACTATTATTATATTAAATTATTTATTATTAATAACTACTATTTATTTATTATCATAAATATTATTATTATTTTATTATTATTATTAATTTCACTAGATAAAAATAAATAAAATAATTTTTCTAAAAAATAAATAAATTTGGCTAATCCCATATTCATGGGAATAGCTAATACCATGGGGGAGGGGAGGAATGATTAATCCCATGTTCATGGGAATAAGCATTCATTCGGGAATGGTGATTCCTGACGTAAAAATCTTACCAGCCATCGGAATGAGAATTAATGCAGGAATCACCATTCCATTCTCATTCCATTCCTACATACCAGCCGACACCTATGTGTTTCCTTGTTCAATAAAAAGTGTAAATATAAAAATCAAAATCAAAATCAAAGTATGACAAAATGAATAAAACTCACGTGTGCATGTTTCGGAGAAAGAGAAAAATAGGGGGAAGGAATGAAAACACAAATCCAAAGACTTAATCCCCCAAAGCCCATGCCCGCAGCCACCTCCACCCTCTCAGCGGCAACACCTTCTTCTCGGAAGCCGAGGCGTCTCACGAGGCTCCGTCCCTCTCAGGCAACGACGAGTGGTAAGAACCTCCACTCCATCCCTCTTGGTACTCACTGTAGTTCTCTCTCTACCTCTCTCCTCAAGGAGCCCTTCGGTTCTCTCTCAGCTCACCTCACGAGTCTTTCCATCGTCGCCTCCGTGAACTCCGACGACCACATCTGCCGAAGTAAGTGTTGGACAATGTTCATATAAGCTTAGTTAAAATCCATAATTTATTTTGGTAATAACATTGGATACCAATGGAATTAAATTGTAGATTTGGAATTTATATTTCGTGTAGATTAATTTAGAATATTTATGTGTTCAAATCTGATATAAGATGAATGAACAATTAACACATCAAGTTAGCTGCTTTAATGGTGGGGAAAGTCAAGTATCCAACATTGCAGAAATATGAAAGCTATATAAAAATGCATTCACATCAACAATGAATAATAAATATGTTACAACCATGGTGCACACGTGTGAGTTTTTACTTAGCTATTTTATAGCTAACCCAAATGCCTACAAATCATACCATCCGAGTTCGAGCACGTCGCATTGGGCGCTTTATATGCATACTTTGACGATAAATAGACCATACAAATGACGATTTGAGATATTAATTCACCAGATAATAATACAAGCATCATATACTATCTCGAAAATAAGCCTCAGTCTTGAGTGTCGATAATTTCATCCTAAAATATGATTAGTGGTGCAACTTCTCATATTCAGTCAAATCGTTGTATCTTGGAGACATGTTGTGGAACCGCGTACACAATAGCGGATTGTTTTTATCTTGCGGAGAAAGAGTCTAACTCTTTTCTCCACTTTATTTTGTTCTTTATCATTATCACTTCATTTCTACGTACCCATAGTAACAGTAAGCCCGAGCTTTCATCTTATGTCTTTGGCGAAGCTCCCATCTCTACTTGACACGATATACTTCTTATTGCAGCAAGGCCGTAGGAGCACACTGGAAAACTGATAAGACGAGAGCTTCACCTCACCACCAAAAATCTAATTTCATAACCAACTTAATAAGGTACCACCGTGACCCTTCCCTCTCCTCTTCGGCCAAATGAAATCTAACATGCATGCATAACTTATAGGGTGTTTGGCTAAGCTTATAAGCTCTTCAAAAACAGCTTATAAGTTGTTTAGGAGCTTACAAGCTCATGCAAAGTGTTTGACAAATTAAGCTCCTAAACAGCTTATAAGCTGTGAAAATAAGCTCCAGCAGCTTATAAGCTATTTTAAAAATAAGTAGTTCAACCCCAATTTATTTTTTCATAAACTTATAAGTAATAATAAATTTACCAGAATAACTTTACTGTGGTTCGTTATTTTCTACATATACACTAGTCAATTTTCTCTCTCTAACTATGAATTTATATCTCTAACTCACGATTCTTTCTCTAGCTTATAAACTTAATTATCCAAACACATTGACAACTTATAAACTCTTGAGATATTATGTCTTATAAGCTCTTTAGAATAAGCTTAGCCAAACACCCTCTTAGTGGAGAATGTCACTAGATCTAGAGGGATTTTTGTTTGCATGATAATACGAACAATAGATCTTAGGATACGCCGTAGGAAACTTTAATTGCTTGATGAGTCCGAAGTGATGCATAAAGAGCATGAGCAATTCGAAGTTGGTTTTGTTAGATCTAGGATGGTATATGCTTGCATGTTGCATCTAAAAAGTGATGGTGTTGCTATGGATACGAACCTTGGATTTCTAGATTGCACATGCTAGAAAGAGATATGTGCATTTATGTGTTAAATTGAGGTAGTAAGCGTGATTAAAATTTGAGTTCCCGAAGCATATAGCTCGATCAATTATGTATTAATCAATATACGATTGATTGGTCTGAGGTTATCGACAAAAAAGATTTGTCTAAGCACTTCGTTTATTTTTGTCCAAGTCACTTCTTTTTTGTCCAAGTTGCTTTTCTTTTTGTCCAACACAGGGGTGTTCTCTCGGGCTCATTCCAGTACGTAACACCCAATGCCTATGGCGTTGCGTCCAACGCTTGGCGGGTCTTTTTAGGCTCAATTTGGCTAATTTAATCGGTCTTTGCGAGGGTTATATATTTTGGGAAGCAACCGCAGCTCCTCAGCTTTCAGGAGACAAGTGAAGTTTCTCCTTTTCTTTTCTTTTCTTTTCCTTTTTCCTTTACTTTTAAATCTTGTACTTAGATTAACATTTGGATTGTGCGATCTCGGATTTTTGGATGACTATTTTTTCATGATCGGTTTGTAAGTTTTTCTCGTTTTATTATGTATATATAATTGCTATGAGATTAATTTCTACCGTGAGAATGAATTATTGATTCGTAATAAAATAATTATTGGATTGGTTCGTTGCCTTGAATCGTGATTGTTGTATAGATGATTTACAATTACTTATCCGTATAAATTGGTTATTTTATGATCTTAATACACGAGTTCAAAAGAATAGTGTAGCTTTGATTATGTGCTTATGTTTGGTTATACATTAATGCGGGAGCATATTTATGTTGAATATAAGTTTGATGATGAGCGGGGTCTAGAGACTAGTCTATCGTTGAGTGATTAATATATGTGGGTATGTGTTTTCTATCAATTGCATTTGTGTTAGATTATTCGTCATAATTGATAACGGCGGGGTTGAGAGGCTAGTTTGTCGTTAGTTACGAGTCTAGCATAGGCAGGGTCGAGAGGCTAGTTTATGTTGAACGCTAGGTGAAAGGGCATAGGTAGTCTACTACATTGTGCATCGAACGTTTGCTAGTTGATGACGAGGTTAGGGTTTGAACCCTAGAACATTGTCTCCAAGTCTGTGTATATGGCAATTTCTCTTGTTGTCCAAGTACACCCCTTTCTTGTTTTCATTTTTTTCCTGTTCTAGTTCGTTCCATGACAACCCCTCAATTATGTTAGGAAATTAGTTTCTTTTCTATTTTGTTTTTGTGAGTGACATAAAAACCATAGCACTGTTAAGCCTTCCTTGAGAGTACAACTGGGTCAACCTTACCGCTCTAAGGAACCTCGTATGATTGCGAGAACCTAGAGGTGCAATTCAAGTTAAACAAATTTTGACGCCGTTGCCGAATAAAACTTTAGGCTTTAAGCTTTGTGTTGCTCTTTTTCTGTGTTTCTTTTTTATTTTTTTGTTTCTCCCTTCGTGCTTGATGTCCTTGTGGTGTTTGCATGTGACTTGTGTTTGTTTGGGTGTATTTCCATCTCTTTATACCTTTTTTTTGGACATGAGTATTCTTTATTGCCTAGCATACGATTAGAGCCGAGTGAGCATGATTTGATTAGGTATGCATGTCTGAACTGATTTCTAGTAATTCTTATCGATACACACTTGGCTTGATAATGGTTTATTATTGGTTTAGTCGTGGGGCAAGTCGAAGTAAATTATGATGAAATGATATGTGTAGTTGTTTGTAGTTTGCTACTTATATGGTCCCATTGCATGTCTTATCTAAAAAAAACGAAAAAGTTTGTCATAAAAAGAGAGAGAGAAAGCTTGAATAATTTGTTGATGTGTTGTAGTTGTTGAATAAGGCGAGCTTAATGTTGGAATAAGGGGCTCTACTCATCTCGTTTAGTGTTTTTTCTCGAATGAAAACTCAAAAGTGATGAGTATGAGAAACTACATTAGGATACTCGGGTTTACAACTCGAAGGTTCAACCTAATGATTATTGTGGTATAATCCCCCCTTGACGTATATACTGATAGTCAGCTTTGACACCTGGACATTAGATTTGACTCCTGGTACCCAACTTTGACTTCCACAAAGATAGTCTATTATCTGATATAACACTTAGTCATATCATGACTCCTTCTCGTCCTTCAAAGACGATTCTTCAAGATTTGATCTTCGAGCTTGATCTTTCAACATCGCCTTTAGTCTTGACTTTACTTGATAGCTCGATCTTGAGATCGCTTGTACTTGATTTTCGGACATCATTGACCTTCCGTCGGTCTTGCCAACAATCGTGATCCTTTAGTTGAGTTGTCCTTCGTTCTACCGACATCGATATTTCTATCAGTGTCACGCCCCAATTCCTAATATAATGGAAGCTCTTAAATCGGTAGCGACTAATAAAAATCTGAAAAATATAAAGTAAATAAGTTGACTTCGAATGATCGAGGCAATAAACCCTTAAATTGGGTATAGCTTCACGAATGAAAATGGAAGACATCGAATGATGTAATCCAATCAAAACAACATTTATCCTCAGGATCACAAGTTTAGTTTCGTGCTTCTGATAGCCAATATACTTCAAAATACTAACATCAAGGATTTAGAGTCTAAGCTCCTCAAAAGATATAATTCAAATCGTAAACAAGAAGGAAAGATGTAATTAGAGCTAGCTCATCAATGTAAGTAAAAAATATGGAAATAATCCGTCAAAATACGGAGTGAACCTAATCTCGCTCTGCCTCACGTCACATGCCCACATTATTGTCATCGGGACGTAACACGGACAAATTTATAATTTCATGACGTACTCTGGAACGCATCCAGACAAGCACCTTTATAGCGCCTCATGATTTTGTTAGTGCCCGATGGAGATCAACTCATCGAAACAACTAACTAGTGTACACAATTCTCAATTAACATATCAAGTTTAAAAGAGAATCTTGATCGATACATTTACGAGCCTTAAACAGAATTGATAAGCCTCATTTTTACATGATTTATAAGGCTATATTCGTTTCGTTTCTAAGTGATAAGTGATCTTTTGAGTTATCTTTTGATATATTTATGTTTACCTTGGAAGATATTATGCTGTGTGTATTTCATGTCATTTTAGCATAGGTTTTAATGTCAAAAAGGTGGATCACGATAAAGAGGAATCAATAGCCCAGTCGCGAGCTCATGCGAAGAAGAACTGTTTGAAAACAACGGTGAATATGACGTAATGGATTTGAAAAATATGGATGTGAAAAGTGTACTATGTTAAAGAGCATCTCGATAGGAGTCCGTAGGCGCAAACGGATCATAATTCAGAGTCCGGACGAGAGAGAACGGAGCGAAACAGCGAAGTCGCGCAATGCATAGCCGAGGGACAACATGCCTCGCGACCAACTATCGCGACAGAAGAGCGCAAGCCCGCCTCGCGAGGAAAAACAGAATTTTGGCTATTTTGAAGTCTTCTCGACACGTACTCGCGAGGGGATATCTCTAGCAAAGCTAGAGAGGAGCATTTGAAGCCCAAATCACTGAAGATTCGCGACCAGATATCGCGAGGAAGGAGAGGAAGGTGTCTCGCGAGGTAGAGTTAGAATTCGTGTATATTTCGGAGTCAGAGTTAGAATAGGATTTGGGGAATAGACGAGAAAAGGGGGCTCGCGGCTTATTATAAATAAGGAGTGAGACCAGTAGTTTAAAAACACCATTCCAGAGTAGAACACAATTTCTTCTTTATTTTCTTTTGCAAGTTCTTTTCCCGTTTAATTTAGTTTAGCTTTTTCTTTCAGTATTTTCATTCTTTTTTCATAGTTTAGTATTAGATTTCAGAATTTCTTCCGGATTCAAGTCGCTAAAATTGTTCTTCGTAGATTCTTACGGTTTTATTTATTTAATTCAGTTTATGTTATTTTTATTTATTTATTGCTTTGGTTATTTAATTATGCGTAGCTAAAGTTCGTATTGATCCTAGGTTTTGTATGTCTAACTAGATTTATATAATTGATCTGTTAATACTGTTTTGCCGTCCCATTCATGATTTATAATTCTTGGCTTTAATTCTCATGTATTGGTGTCTGATCAATATTAATGCATGCTAGTTATGTGATTGATGTCCTGGCGGAATTAATTGCATAATCGATATCTGGAAATTATAATATAGTTTTTGCCTTGAGACCCGACGGAGATAGGTGAGCTGTAGGAGGTTAAATCCTTGTGTACTTTTGGTAATTAACTTACTTCTCTTGAGACCCGACGGAGATAGAGTTTAGGCTAACCTACCACTATAGGCTATCCTGGCGGAAACTATAGTTACATTAGTGATCCTTCATCTGAATGCGGATTAAATTGGTAAACAGATTAATAGGTTAATTGTGTGAATTTGGTTAGGTTAAGTATATCCCTCGGATCAGTCTTTCATATCTGATTTTATTTCTATCTTTATTTTCGAGTCTAGTTTTATAATATTCTCTCTTGATTTTGTTGCCTGAATAATAATCAAGATTCTGCGTTAATTACTTGCTGTGTTCTCGAGTCGCAGTCCATGTGGATACGATATATACTTGCTGTTTTACTATCATTTATTTGGTAGGAATATTAGCGATCAAGAGTAGAGCGCACAAAAATATTTTATTGGATAAACAGTTTGCATTTCATGAAATATCAGAGCATATAACTCAAATATACTTTTGTAAATAAAGCCCACCTTGATAGGACAAAGCCTGAAGAAATCACTATAATATGCATCTCGTGAAAGCAACGCTAATCCCCTTGATCGACAAAACCTACAAGAAGCACTAATTTTAATAGGTCTCGAAAAGCTAGCCTTAAGTTCAAGTAAAGTAGGATGCTAACTTATGATTCGTTAAACCCGAGTTTTCAAAATATAATTAAATTTGAAAACTAATATATATCGGCTAAGGGCACCAACAATACCCTTGCTCGACTTTTCGATTAAAACGCATTTAATTTCATAATCTTCTTATGATAAATATTTTTTACAAAAAGTATAATGCCATTGAAATACATATTAAATTCATATATATTAAGGACTCTCGCTTAATATAACACATAATAAAATTCTCAAATTATGCACTTGTCTAACATAATTCAATTTATTAAATATTCTAACTTAATTAATTTCATTAAAAAGAATCTAATTCAATTAATTAAATAGGTCATGATCATAAATAAAGTAACTTAAACTTGGACTTAACTTTGACTTAGTCAATTAATTAATTAAACTTAATAGCAATTAATTAATTAATTAATTAATTAATTTTCCATAATTAAATAATTTAAACTTATATTTAAGTTTAAGTTAATTATTTATTTAATTAGACTTAATATAATTTAATTAATTAACTCCCAAAGTTAAACCTTATTTATCTAATTAATTTAAGTCTAAAGATTTAATTAATTAATGTCCAACTACTAATTTAATCTAAGCCCACATTTTATTTAATTAACTAAAGTCCAATTATTAGTTAATTCACTGGAGCCCAATCCATTTATTTTCGGCCCACTTCTTTTTTATTATTTATTAAATTCGAGGCCCAAATTTTCGGCCCACAAATAAATTCTCGGCCCAGATAAATCCTACAGTAAAGACTCATGCTTATTTAAATCTCTGGCTCATTCCTTTATTGTAAAATCGACCCACTTCAGCAAGCTCATGTTCCTTATTATAATTTGGGCCCAAAAATTAAAACAATTTCAGAGCCCATTAGCATTCAAATAAATAAATAAAAGGTCCACCAACACCAAAACTCAACCCAACCCAATACTCACAAACCCTAAACCTATATTCTCTCCCATCATTCCGGCAGCCGCCGCCGCCGACGGCCAAAATCCGGGGACCTCGCATTTTTTTTCCATCTCCCTCTTCTCTCGTACCCCCCCTTCTCACATCTCTCTCGGCACTCACTCACAACACACACACGCTGAGACCACCTTCGCCGCCTCCACGTTTGGCCGGCCACGTCGCCGGTCGGCAAGCTACGCCGCGACCGCCACAACCTCCTCTCTTCTCGGTTCTCTCTCTCTGCCTGACGCACGCAAAACACACGACGCACACACACAGCACACGACGACGCACACACACACACACACATGGCTGATCTCCTTCCTCCTCGCTGCACGACCGCCGTCGTCACAAATCCGGCGACGCTGTCGTCGCACCACCATCGTGTTCCTCCCTCTCACTGTATACCTACACACACACACACACACACACTGACGGCAACACACACACACACGACAGCAACACACACACACACACACACACACACACACACAAAACAGCACACAAACCTCATTCTCTCTTTTTCTCCACCTATTCTGCCGCCACCACCAACACCGTCGGCGATAGCGGCAGCGACAACCACGGCTTCCATCGACCAGAACCATCCCTTCTCTATTCTCCCCCCTCCTTCCACATCTCACTCAACACCCACACACATACATATACATAAACGCATATAAATTACTAAAATTAATAGAAGGTTAAAAGTTTAAACCTTTGTGTTTCTCTTGTTGAGGCTGCAGGAAATGATGAGTGAATTGTGAGGCTAGGGTCCAAAAAAAAAGAGAAGTGAAGCTTGTATAGGGTAGGGTTTGGATTGTCCCATGGGCTTTACTTTTGGGCTTTTTCAAACTAAAGCCCATTAGATAATTTATTCTTACGGGCTCAAAGTTCGATCCTAAAGACTATGAATTAATTAAACATTAGCATAATATTATTGATATAATGATTTATAAGTATATATATAAATCATATTCGATTATTATATTATATATAATAATTCTCGTAATCACTTTATAATATTTAATGAAATAAATTCTTTTTGTTGGAATTTAAAAATTTTCTTTCATTGGGCACGAATCATTTTAAAATTCTAAGTTCGAAAGTCATTCTAATCCTATTGAGAAATACGGGGTATGACAATCAGTATGACTGATTCTCAGTACTACTTGAAATCTTTCAATCTTAGGTCTGTCCAAACTAGTAGTTCTGTTGCTGAAACCTGTAACATAAACACCTAACTCGAAAACAAGTCAACAACATTAGTTACTTCAGCAAAACAATCATCAGAGGTTTTGGAATCTAATCAAAACACACAGTTAAGATAGATTAATTCTTGATACGCAAGAATTTCTCAGTATTCCCGATACTTGGGAATTTTCCCAACAAAGAGGTCTGTATGAGTCGGTTATTCGATTGTTGATTGCATGTTGGTTAGATTCATGATTTTCTTAGATTAAGTCACATACTTGACTTTTTGTCGACTTATTATCATGTTGGGAAGTGCATTGATTTAGAATCTCGAAGAAGACGTGATGTCATGGTATTACCCACTTAAGTGCATGTTTTTCGATTTCTTTCCTCATATCGCGATGATAGTGTTTGCTTGAGGACAAGCAAAGGGTTGAGCATGGAGAAGTTGATTAGTATGTCTTTGTGCCTGCTTTTGTTGTGATTTAATGTGTGGATTACCCATTCTTCATCATCGTTTCTGTCTTATTGGTTAAAATTTGTTGATTCGTGCTTTTTAGTTCGTTTCGTATTTTTTATAGGAAAAAACATGAAAAATAGACGAAACGGAGTAGAGAAGTATGGAATTTCGCTGGATAATGAATAACGAATTGAAGAGTGAAAAATAGACGAACTCGAAGTACATCTCGATAGGAATCCGTAGGTGCAAATGAGTCATAATTCTGAGTTCGGAGGACGGAGAACAGAGCGAAACAATAATGTCCCGCGCTGCAACCCATGCCGCCCCGGTTGTGATGCCGCGAGTGTTGAGCTGATTTGCTGCCCAAGATCAACGCCCGCGACACCACGCAGCTCCGACTGCATCATCATTCCGACCGCACCACGCCACTTCAGTCGCAATGCTGCTCCGCACCACGCTGCTCTGGCTGCAACATCGCTTCGTCAGCGCAACGCCGCTCCAGCCGCACATCGCCACTCGACCACACATCACCGTTCCGGCCATGCAACCCTGCTCCGGCCGCGCATCGTCTCTCCGACCACACATCGCCCCATGCGCATCCCAGCGTCCAACTCCTCTGCGCGAGGCCGGCGCCTAGTGCTCGCCTCACCCCAATTCGACGCTTGGGTGCTCTTTTTCTACATTTTCTAGTGCATGACGCCCAACACGCGTGGCGTTGCATCCGGCACTAGGTGTTCTCTCGGGCTCATCTGTACGTAAAGAGAAGAAAATGAAGTGAAAATGAGGCATATTGGGGTCTAAATTATTTTATACATTTAGCAAGCATACATTCCTAATTATAACTTTTTTTAGTATTAGACAGTTCAATTATTATTTTATGAGCTCTACTGCTCATAACAATCAACAAATTCCTGTATTTTCTTAGAGAATTATGTCTATTGTATGTTTCTCCTCTTATTCTATAAATGCTCGAGCATATTTTTAGATGGGTGTTATATAGTTCAAATGGTGAATTGGTAACTGATGGTGTGTGTAATTTTCTCTTCGCTGCATTTTTCTTCATTTTTTGACTGATTATACAAAAGGAATTTCAAAATTTGCCTTTGAAGTGTGAAATTTAGAGAAGATGTATAAGAGGAAAAAGAAAAAACATGTTTCCACATGTAAACTAGCAGTGCCAAGTCAAACAGCCATAACTTGATGCACACATATTTTCTTGAAATTTCTTTTCCTATTGAAAACAAGACTTAAATATATTTTCAACCATATATGCCTCACCATCTATTTCATTCCCAATAAAAAAGTTTTTCTTCCAAAGTTAGTACATTTTCTGGAATTTCATTGATGATATTTGTTGTTTTGGGTGATATGACAGTATTCAATTGAACAGCCACAACTTGATGCACATATAATATTTTCTTGAAATACTTTTTCTATTGAAAACAAGATTCAATTAAGTTCCAAACCATATACGGCTCACCGTCTAGTTTGTCCATTATGAGAGCACTGGAATAGCTTTTTGATAGAATATCATCAGGTAATTAATAATTAATTTCAAACTAATATTACAATGGCTATAGCCTATAGGAGATTTAGTACTTCAATGGCCACCAAATTGTAAACATAGCTAACACTAAGATGTTAGGAAGAAGCCCATAAAATTTCATTCCAGTCGAAAATCATTTACTATTTCTTTCTAATTTCATAAGCCCACTGCCCTATTTTGAATCAGTTCTGCCCAAGCCCAAAACTTAGCCCATTAGCAATAATTATGATGTCAACTGAGCTTCCAATAATTATTGGTCAGTATATAAGGATATTTAGTGAGTTGTCTGAATTTTCTGAAACACTACTAAAACCTATTAAATAGTTTCTAGAGTTCACTTCCTTAAATCCTTTAGGATAGCTATGATGTCAATTAGACTTTTATAAAACTGTGGGATATAGAAGATGACCTCTAGATCACCTCCGTTAAGTTTGATAAGTTTTCGACTCAATAGTAATTTCCTACAATTAATTTCATAAAACTGCCTGCGTAATTCGATTAATTCGAAATTTCCTAATAAATTTCTTAAAATTGGAAATCAATAAGTAATGCTTAACCACTGTCATTTTTCCATAAGATTATCTGGCATTATCATTTTCTGTATGTATGATCCGTATCTACAACATTCTGTATGATCCGTATCTCAAAGATTACGCTGTGATGAAGGTGATCACCTTCCACGGACATCATGACCGGTTGAGAAAACCTTTCAGCACACAGTCATCACAACTGGATGAGCAAACCTTTCAAAGATACTGATACTATCCAGATATCACGTTAATCCTTACTATGAATTTCTCATCTAAAATAGGATCCAAATTCGATTAACATTCACATTGGTGAACCAACATAGATAAAATACATACATAAAATCATAAATATTTAGGATAGACAATTAGCACTAAAAGAAAACATCGTAAATAAAGAAGTTGTCATTTTTATTTTATCCTTGAGGACAAAGCCACCTGAAATGTTACTTTTAGTAACACGACGTAATTTCTATTTTCTTCTCTTCCGTTATCTTTGTGCTTCACCTTTATATACAAGAGAGGTTTAGTACTTCATTTGAGTTCTTCGATAACATTGATTATTGACAACGGGCTAGACAACTTTATAACGTCCTAGGATTTTGCATCATCATAACATTATTAAAGATAGGAATATCTCTATTTGTTTGTCTAGTCATGGTGAAGCTACTATTTTTGTTTCTTATCATATTTTTATATCATCTTAAACTTCTTATACATTCTTAAGTTTGGGGACAAGCTCATTCAATACAATTGTTCATCAATTTCAAATCTGATTAAAATTTTAATTTCGTGTTTTAGAAATTTTATTTTATTTCTCGTATCTCATGTCATATTTCAACTATTCATAGAAATTCATATTTAACTAGGCGTAAATCATAACTCTGTACGATAAACATAACTCTACGCACATGCATGCTCAAATAGTAATAACAAACTGTTCTTGATTTCTCGTACTTAAATAAACAAATATCGACCAATTTCCTTCAAATTTTAATCATTTACTTATTATATATCATCTAACTCATACATATCATTTATTGACCCAAATCAAAAGGTTCATGTCAACATTATATCGAGGAACACGTAGATGGCTTGAAAAATCCGCATTTGGTGGCCTAAGCTCAAAATTGAAACTAACGATTTTAGTCTAACCCAAACGGCCGTCAGTTGGACAACTCTAATTCTTGTTGTTTATGTCTCACTTTGGGTTTCTGTGTGTTGATTAGAGCTGGCAAAATGAGCTCGGTCCGAAAAGCCCGCCCGAGGTACCCGGGGTTTGGGCTGGTTTGGGCTTAAAAATTAAAGTCCCGAAAAAAATCGGGCCTAAAAAGCTCTTGAAAAAACCCTAGGTCTACCGAGCTTCGGGCCAAAAAAAGCCCATAGTTTCGGACTAAAAAAGCCCGTCTGATATTCTATTAAATATACATATTTATAATATTATTTAATATACATATCTATAATTTTTTAATAATATTAATTATATTTTATATAATTATTTATTTTTTATAGTAATAATTTTCTTACTAATTCACATATTGGTCAGGAAAATAATTTTTTTTGGATTGCAACACATCAAAATTCTAGAAAAAATAATGACCTCATAAATCATTTAAAATAATTTCTAAAAGAAATGATCTCCAAAAATATATAGGTGATGATTTATATTATAGTATGTAAAATTTTTGAATCATTGATCTTAAATATATATTGTATAATTAATTTATTTTTCTATTATTTTAGACGTATAAGTGGGATTGACGTTTAATAATATCATTTATCTTTGATTTGTAATTACTAATTTTTTTCTCCTTAAATTAAAGAATTAAAATTATACTGCATTACAACATCATCGCATGAATACATAAATAGGTCAAGATGTACAAGAAACATTATCATAAGAATAAGTAAGCTCAAAATATTTCCATCAATGATTCTTTATTTAAGTTAAGGAGTTATAAGATTTTAATTAAGTATTTAATTTTTTAAAATTTAAAATATTAATTTTATATATCAAAATAATTAGAAAATTATCTAAAAAAAAGCCCGCCCGCCCGAAAGTCCACCCGATGTTGGTTTGGGCTTCATATTTTTAGACCTGAAAAATTTCGAACGGACCCAACCTGGCCCAAAAATGTAAAAGCTCAATGGACCCGGGTCACCGACTCATACTTTACCAAATATAGTGTTGATATGTTACTAGGGATGGAGTTAGACATCCCCACCATTTTATTTTGATTTTAACCTTATAAATTTGATATTCTTTTAAGAAAATAACAATTGATTTAGTATTATTGCAGTTGAAAATCTTCAACAACTTTAGCTCTCACCATATTATATTTCTAGCTCTATCATTATATGTTATGGTTTTGTATTTTATTTCATCAATTTGAGTATCGATATGCAACTTGTACATGCATTAATAAACTGAGAGATGGTATTATATAAAAACATCCTCAAGTGAGGACATATGAATTCACATCCTAGATCTCAATTAGTGTATAGTCTCCAAACAAAATCTTAATTAGAATGTAATTTTCATATATTTATCCGTAAGTATGTTCATACATGAGATTTTGTCATAGAATGAAATGGGATTCATATATTTTGCATCTGAGAGAGAGAGAGAGTGGGCTAAACTTGATTTAAATGAATAAAAAAGACGGCCCAGTTTCCTGAAAATTTGGGCTTAGTTAATTAGTCCCAAACAAATTAAGAACTAACAGATAAAATTACAGAGGCAAATCAAAAAAGAAAAGCAGAACAATATAGAAAATCAGGACGCAAAGCGTAACCCTCGGTTGAAATCATTGAGATTGAGAGAGAGAGAGAGATTCCAGAGTCAAAAATCGAAAGGAATTGTAGCCATTTTTTCGAAAACAAGTCATAATGGTTGAAAACAAAGCTGAGATTCCAGAGAAATACGATTTGAATGCGAAATGGGATGCCTGTGTCGATTTAAGCGTGCGCCGCTTCGTGTATTCGTCATTCGCCGGCGGTTTCGCCGGACTTCTCCTCTTCCGTGAGTGTTCCTCTCAAACTTATGTGTTTTTAATTTTGTTAACCGACGATGTTGCGAAATTTGTGATTTTCGTGTTTTGAGCTCGATAAAATTGACTTTTAGGTTTTGAATTGATGTTTTCTGTTCTAGCGAGGAAGCCAAATGATGGGAGTAGATTGTGTTGTCATGTGCATAGTAGACTAAGTTTGTTGCTAAATGGTTGTGTGTTTGTGTGTGATTTTATGTTTTGCAAGTGTCTCTAAATGGTTGTTAATGTAGAATGCAGAATGTATGCTGATTTTGTTTCTCCAATTCAATATTTTTTTGCATAGTATGTGAAATAGGAGAGTTTTTCTATGATGCTGAGGAAGATCCTTTTTTTTTTGCATTTTCATACCAATTTCTTGTTCATGTGGATTAGTCTATCGATAAATTTGACCAATCAGTCAGCTATGTTGAATGTTGCATCAGGAAGTCCTGTAACACGCTGGGCTTCGGTAGCATTTGGTGCCGGGGTGGGGATTGGTTCTGCATACTCAGAGTGCGCTCATAAATTTAATACTTCTGCACCGAAATTGACTCCTTACGTTTCTGAGACTCCTCTGCGCAAACCCGAGGTAAGTAAGTGAAAATACTGCTTTTTTGGTTCGCTTTCTTTCACCAGTTGTGATGTACCAATCACCGGTTGTATCACTTTCATTTGGAGATTTGATCATTCCTTGAAGATATTCTTTTGTTTGTGAAAATGTGATATTTGCTTTTATATGTTCCATCCAAGTAATAAATCATGAGTTTCTGGTCAAAATTTCGTTTTTTCTGGTTTCCAAAATTTTTATCATATTTAAATGTGGACCTTTTGGTATGCAATTAGCATTGTGTACAATTCAGCCCAGTAAGTTAATAGAAGTGGCACGTTTGCCGTCTGTATTTCTTGTTAAACAGTGACCTCCAGATATTATTGCCCGTGGATCCCATATCCTTTTATTCGGTATTCCTGCTATCTTTCTTATCAAATCATCTATCTGTTTCTCGTTTTGAAAGCATCGATGCTTGTAAATCCTTGCATGAATCGTAAATTTGAGATTAGTGGGTCAATGTAAGTACATGAGAATGCTTCAGCTTAGACTGTCGGTCTTATAATGTGAGTTTGATTTTGTGTTTCCCGTAAACTTCTCTGATAGTCTTGATATTATTTCTTCCTTTGTATTCTATTTACACTTGTAATTTTTATTGATCAGCTATTCTTTTTCATCTTGTTCGTCTTCTTTATATGTCAACACCCCCCCAAAACTCCCCCAGCCCTCTCATATCTGTTATAAGCATTTTGAATCAATAAATCTACTTAATGCAGGCTGGAGATGAATAGAGCAACAACTTAAGCCCATGTTTTTTCCCAGGATTTCGACTTCCATTTCCCTATTTGCCTTTTTGTCTACTTAGAGAATGTATTGCCAGGATTCTTCTTCACGTTACTTAATAACAGCAATGTATTGCATTGTTTACATGAATGCTATCTCTTTCTTTTGAATCTCTGTCCGGGAGAAGCTGAACACGGGACAAAGAAGATAATAATCAGTATTGTTTTGTGGTAATTGAAGAGGATATGTTTCCTGTCTATCAAGGCTCTTATTTCCCCCTTGAGTACAGTAAAAGAATCATGCCATCCGATGTTTGGATGATCAGCAACTCTGAATCTCTGATGAGTTTATGGGAGAACTTTTTACATTTCACGTCATTTCTTTTTCTTTTTGTTCGATTGGTTTTGACTTGACTGCACTGATCAAATTTATTTGCTCCTTATTGATGGATGTTGGCTCATATTTCACATTTCTGCTAATTTGGTTTGATCGGTTTTGAGTGAACCGGCTGAATGCACACCCCTAGTCGGAGATTACCTCGCATTTTTTATGAATGTTGGCTCATACTAACGTCATGTAATTATATTAAGATTTTTGAACTGGAACTATGTAAGACACTGCGAAAAAGGAAATGATTTGTGAATTTGTTTGTATGGTGAAAACGCTGATCCCTTCCTTATTTTGGTCACTAGCTCCATTGAATAATATATTAATGATCATTAGTTAGTTTCATTATATTTCATTAAAGAAAGGAAATGCTGTATTCTCTTTTTCTAAAATATAGTTAAAATTGAGCCTAATAAAGATCAAATCAGAAAATAAAAATGCATATTGGATGAGTACTAGTTATGTCCTCCACTGCGAGCTCAGTCTATAAAGGCACATAACCTGATTTAATAAATAATCATGTACATTTGACAGTGAGGAATCAAAGTTCGAAAATTTTCAGCTATAAAATAAGATTGAGAAAAGTAAAATGGATGGGGTGCTTAGCGCCCCCCCCTCCACCCTTGACGTTGGATTAGCTCAAAATTAGAGTTGTTTATATGGTATTCGGTTCTCGATTAGTATCGAACCTAACCGAAAATCAAAAACTTAAAATTCGATGTTCGGTTCTAGAGTTGATCGGTTTGGAACCAAAAATTATTTTTATTTCTAATTATTATTTGTAACTATTAATTATTAATTAAAATTCTAAAACCTCAGTTTTTTATTATTACAATTATTTTTAATATGTTTCACTTTTTAATTATTCTTTTTATTAAATTTCAGTTTTTTAAGGTTATTATTTAATTCTTTAATTATTAATTAATTTTATTTTGATTTTTCGATTAATCGAAAATCGAAACGTAATACGAAGTGACTTTGATACCGAGTAAGGTCAAGGCAAACTAGAGGAACGCTGCTTAGCGGCAATTGATTTTTAATCAAAAATCTAAATCGATTTCAATTTCACGTTTTCGGATAATTTCGATTTGGTTAACCAAAAAGTTTGATTCAATTAACTGAAATCGTACCGTTTCCCACCCCTTCTCAAAATCTCTTTAAATATTTTCATGCTTCTTCCCTTACTTTAATTTATCAATACAAATTATGTATATTATCTATTAATATTATATACCGTTATAGATTCCTATCACCTCATCCATCTACAATCCTACGTGGAATTACCTTGGTTTTTCTATTCTTAATTTTCTTAATTCTCATTTTATGACTCTAACTATCTTCAAATCTAAATATATAATTAATTAAGTTACCTTTTATTATTCTATTAACATAGTAATATTGCCGTTATAAATTAATTTTCTTAAGTTAGCATAATTTGTGCCGTTACCGTTAATTAGTCAATCTATTCTAATGATTTGGAGCAAACATATATTCAAAGGCGTCCATAAGGATGAAGAAGACTACTTTTGAGTCATCGGTGTTTTTGGAGCAGCCTTTTGGGTTGTATCTTTAAAGGCGGCCATAGATTTGTGTTGTATCTTCCAAGTTGGCATATTCATCCATGAGGAAGATGAAATTCTGGAGGAAAGATTGGGTGATGAGGTAAATCGGTTGGAATATTTTTATGATGTTAATGATGTTGGGATATTTGGTCTTTTTCTTTTATCCAATTAGACCCAAGTTATATTCAGTTTGCAGGTTTCTTTCTTTGGCTTAAATATTTGGATTTTTACTTTATAATGAAGATAACATAGACGGTTTGTATCAAAATTTTGAGAATTTATTTATTTTTTAAATTATATTGAAGTGTTATTATTTTGTTCAGATTAGATGTTTTCAAACTTTCATCAATTATCAAATGTAGTTGAATATTCGATATAACTTTGCAACATGAAAATAGTATGGTTCTTTGAGGAATTTATTTGTCATATTATGATCGTTGTTACATGATATAGGTGGATGAATTATATGACACCGAGTTTAATGGAATTGATGAGGCTAGGACTGAGTTAGAGGGTGTTGCAATGTCTTAAAGCTATTTCTCTTGATTAGATGGTAATTAACATCATATATGAGGAATATTTAGCTTAATTATATCTAGACTTTGTTGTGATTTATTATGAAATAACACTCATATTTGTAGCTACGGTATGCATCTACGTATTTTAGATTAATGGTTTTCAACAGTTGTAATTAAATAATTATCTGGCTATTTTATAATAAATTTGATTTTGATTCCAATTCATTCATGATAAACAAAATGAACTAAGCGTAACCATTTTAATTTTCATTAATGAACTTTTAAAGAATTTTTCCTAAAAATTTATTGAATTCTCTTTTCCAAGCATATTTTAGTCATATTATTATTTCCATTGTACCCAAAGAAGAAGTTATTTTTTTAACAAAAAGTAAATGGAGTTATTTAATTTATATAAAATTTATGTTATCAAAAAAAATGAATGCAGCAACGTCAAAGTGATACTATTCCACTAACATGAAAAAGGCAAAAAGGTCGACAAGCCCACCCTCCTATTTCATGTGGCCGCCAAGGAAGGCCAATACGAGGCAAACAATGAAGGCCGGTGCAAGAAGAATATCTAAAGAAGAGTTACAATCCGTTAATAGTTTTAAAATCAAGGCATGATGCTATAAAATATTTTATATTGTCTTTCTACATTTTAAAAGCTCATTTTCTGTCTAAAGTTTCAAGAAATTAAATTTATAATTTTTTTGTCATAATTTTACTATTGTTGAGGATCAATAAAATTATGTATGTATTTATGATTGCACATTTGAAATATATATATATATACGTATATATCACACCAAAGTTGTATTTACATTATTTTAAATATTAAATTATTTTGGTTAACCTATATAGTTAGATAGGTATTAGATTACATTAAGTAGTTAGTACATTTATAATGGTGATAAAGTGTCTATCTATTACATATATAATATTACCCATTAATTATGCTCAAAATTAATGTTTACCGAGTTATAGCAGGTGGAATCATATTTGGAGTTTTCGCGTTTACACTATTTTATTTAGTCAATTAGCATAAGTAATGCAATATACTCAATTAGTCAATAAAAACATACAATTAGTTTAATTGCACCATAAATGGTGCAATTTTTATTTTTATTTTTATTTTGCATCCATGTTGATGAGCTTTATTGCAGACTCGGTGTTTAATTGGTTGATGATTGTTCTACTTATCATTTTATAAAATACTTTGGTATTGACTTTTAAAGAATATATATCATCATTTTACGTGGAAATTTCAGAATTTTCTATTAATATTTTTCTAAATTTTGGAATTTCATCTTGATTTTTCATTAGATTTCAATAATTGAAAACTTAAATAAAATAATGCAGTTTGAAATTTACATCGACTTATTCTGAGAACATAAAAAAGATACAATTTCTACAACTCCTTCTTAAGGGAAGGATTTGACTTAATATTAAGGTGGAAACATATCGTTTCTATTTAATTTGGTCAAATAAATAGTTTTGAGATAAATAATATTTTTTGGTTTTTTATTAAGATTGATAATCAATTATTATATCTAGTTATATCTATTTAGTTATATGTTTTATAAATTTAAATGAATTTGAATAATGGTGGGTATTACTATACAAGACACCTCTAAACAATAACAACTAAATGAATTCTGAGACTGATGGCCAATTATATAATGTAACATATTTATAACTTTATATGGATTTGGGTATTTAATGGGTATTTCTATACGGGTTTGGAACATACATGACTAATAAAATCTCTTTCAAATTGAGTTTTGGATAGGTACAAGTTTATACATTCGAAACTCGATATGACCAATAATCTACAAGCTACAAAATTTTCACCATTTTTAATGTTTTGTGATATATTTACTTTGTAATTTGACGAATAACAAATTATTGTAAAACCTAATATTTATAATTTAAATGGATCAGATTATTAATTGAGTTTGTAATGGGTACATGTATATACATTATAGATAGGTCCGGTAGTGAACCATGACTAATTTTGATTCATCTCGATTGTTCGTTTGAGATTAACGACTGAGGGTGGATTCACCCTAGCCTCATCGTTTGGTACATCATCTTGCCTCGCCATGATCAACAATGTCTGAAATCTAGCTAATTGTTAAGTTGTTTTTATAAATTTTTACTTATAAATTAAAATATTAATGATTCTTTATCGAAACTCGAAAAATTACAACTTATATCCCAAATCCGAAAAAATCACCTTAATATAAAGATTGTTTGTTTTAGGCACAGGAGTTGATCTTTAAGAATGAAAGGATATAATTATACTTATATACAAAATCGAACGAGCATGATTATTAAAATGGAGGGAAAAAAATACTAAATGCAAAGTAAACATAGTATTAAAATTGTCAATATTATCATATAAAGTGATTTTCAAATCGACGGACTATACACAAATGTATACATATTCTAAAATTAAAATTTAAAATATAAATGTCTAAAATTCCTTTTGTTATATGTCAATTTTTGGCGATAAACCGTCACCACTTATTTGAATTCCCCAGTTTCTTTAAACCAAATCGCATGTCTACCTCTAAAATATTTATATTCCAAAAACAAAGTATATATATATATAGAAAACTATGTGGAAATACACATATATAGCTATCCAAGTTAAGGAATGTCAAATTATAGCCACCAACATAAAAATGTCAAATTATAGTCAACTTTTGTATTTTTGGACCCATTTGCCCTTGCCCTTGAATTTGAAAAATCGCGGGTTTATCAAAAATAGCCCGGTTACATGTGCATTTCAGTTTCCTCACCAACGCTCCATCCTCTTCCGATTCCTCTTCCCCAACCCTCACCAACGTCGATTCATCTTCCAACGCGAACGCCGTCGCAGCCCCTCACGAACGTTGTTGCCACCTCCGTCATTACTTACCCAAATGTCGATTCGGGAGGCGAGTACATCCGGGCCGGCGAAGTAGGCGGGCGAAGAAGAAGTAGAAGAAGGCCGATGCCGGTGAAGAAGAAGAAGCGAAGAAGAAGCGAGGATGCGAAGAAGAAGAAGAAGAAGAAGAAGAAGAAGAAGAAGAAGAAGAAGAAGACGAGGATGCCGAAGAAGAAGAAGAAGAAGAAGAAGAAGAAGAAGAAGAAGAAGAAGAAGAAGAAGAAGAAGAAGAAGAAGAAGAAGAAGAAGAAGAAGAAGAAGAAGAAGAAGAAGAAGAAGACGAGGATGCCGAAGAAGACGATGCCGAAGAAGAAGAAGAAGAAGAAGAAGAAGAAGAAGAAGAAGAAGAAGAAGAAGAAGAAGAAAAATGAGAGAACCCGAACATGCAGCTTCAGGTAATTACATAATTTAGGGATTTATTGTTTGAAATGGAATTTATTGTTTGAAATGCTGCATAGAATGTGATTATGAACTCGAATTAGCTTGGGTGATCACAATTGCATCATTTAATTCAAAATTATGGCTGTGATTTAGGTATGGACTGTTGATTATGAACTGGATTGGGTGATGACAGATTGAATTGCTCGAGTTGGGGATATTGGGACTATTTGGTGCTGATAGTCCTAATAGTCCCAATTCTGATTTAGTCTTTCTTGCTCTGATGTTGGGATCATGAATTTTGTTATTTTGAAATCATGCTTATATTCTGCTTGTGTTGAATTGCTCAAATTGGGTCTATTAGGACTATTTGGGACTGATGGGCCCAATAGTCCCAATTTTGATTTAGGATTTCTTGCTCTGATGTTGGGATCATGAAGTTTGTTAGTTTGAAATCATGCTTATATTCTGCTTGTGTTGAATTGCTCGAATTGGGTCTATTCGGACTATTTGGGACTGATGGGCCCAATAGTCCCAATTTTGATTTAGTATTTCTTGCTCTGATGTTGGGATCATGAAGTTTGTTTGTTTGAAATCATGCTTATGTTCTGCTTCTGTTGAATTGCTGTAGTTGGGACTATTGGGTGCTGATAGGCCCAATAGTCCCTTTTTGAATTAGGCTTTCTTGCTCTGATGTTATTTTGTGTTTTATTAGGTCGATTGGGAATTTTTAAGAGAACCTTTACAACAGAAGAATCATAAGATACAAACTACGATGAAGGAGAATACGTTTGCGGTTGTTCTAAATAGGTCGCAATCATGTGGGCAAGAAGCGTGGCTGCGTTTGAAGCCTCCGCATTTGGTAGTTACCTCGGGTACTACAACTCTGGGTTTAATCACAAAGATACATGCACTACCTACTCTCGAGGCAAGTCATTGGTGTCCCGCACCACGATCCAAATTCTATTTGGTTGAGGTGCATGACCAAGTGCAAGATTCTCGAGGTTGAGTTCGCCTCGTTTACGGTTTAAAGTTTGGAGCAAGTGAGTTCGATCCCTACATCGAACATGAAATACCATAGACTTCCCTCTACACCCGAAGATTCAAGAACAAGAGGATGAAACCGAAAGAGTTATGGGACCTGTTCACCAATGTAAATGGGACATTGGAACTCCGAGGGCGTGTGAAGTCGTCCAGGTCCTAGTAGCTGCTATTGTTGTGCTGGGGTATAATCCCAACCAATGGAAGATCCCGGACTGGATCTGGGCATTGGTTGAGGATGCACAACAATGGGATCAATTCCTATGGGGATCCCTCTCTTACCAAATCCTCACCAGGGAGGTGACGAATGTCAAGAAGGAGCTAACAACAAACACTGCATACCATTTTCATGCCAATACTTTGGCTTTTCTGGTACATATTTATTTCAAATATTTCATAAGACTCTGTTTGCATTGTGCATCTTCATTTTTTCTGGTACATATTCATTTATGGTACATATTCATTTCTGCATACCATTGTACATCTTCATTTTTATTTTTATTTTGCATTGTACTAAGGGATGGATCTTGATGCATTTCCGAGTTGGGAAGAAATATCGGAGGTTTGAGGCAAGATTTTGAGGTTTGGAAGCCACGGGTTTGATGTATATCTACCACAGATCATACCACCCAATTGATATCAATGAGGTACTATCTTCTTTTTTTGGATAATAGCATGAATGCTTATTGTTGGCTGTCTAGAGTTGGGACTATTGTGACTATTTGGTGCTGATAGTACTAGTAGCCCCAACTGATTTTGATTTCAACATTTTTTGATCACATAACTGACATATTTATGTTGCATCATTATTATTTCGCAGTTGCATGGTGTGTTAGAAGCTAAGGATGAGGAGGAAAATACCGACTACTATCGATCGTTGGAGCCGGTTGGTAGCTTTTTCCAATTCTTATGCGATCCCGTTCACGAGAAAAACGAGCAAGAAGATTAGCAGAAAGACAAGAGTCTCAAGAAGCGGAAGCAGATGATGAAGGAGATGCCGGTGATAAGGGAGATGATGAAGTTCGCGAGGTCTTTGTTGTGTTAGTCTTTGCCGGAGAAGTCGCTAATGAGGAGAATGCTAAAACAATGGCCGATGAGAGGAGGAAGAGGGTCCTCGATGAAATAAGTGATTCTGTTGTGAAGAGGTTGAAGGCTGAGTTGACGGATGAGTGGAAGGCTTTATTTCAGAGTGATGAATTTATGGACCCGCTAGCAGAAAGAATCGCGGCCAAGATGCAGGGGCTGCTTGAGGCGCGGAGAAGTCAAATCAATAGGAAGCCAGAGAGGAGCAAGGGAATGCGGGAGAGCGACAAGAGCAAGGGAACACCGAGAGGATCAACAATCAGTGAGTACATACAAACTGTTTTATTTGTGTATTTTGTAGTTGGGACTATTGGTACTATTTTGTCAAAATAGTACCAATAGTCCCAACTACAAATTATCATTTTTTTTCTAATCTACCCTTTATAATAACAGAGAGATGAGCATGAGGCCAACTTACCTCCCTTCAGCCAACTCCCCACTACCCAAGAGATTGAAGAAGAGCAAGCTTTTAATTTGGAAATACACGAAGGAGTGTTCGGAGGAGAGACGCATTCCGAAACACAGGGATCACAGCTCCAACACCAACTTGGCACTCCAACAGGCGTTCCACAGACAGAGCCTCCAATTGGTGAAACCTCAGAAATACCCATCAGACCAGTCCGCCAGAAATTCCTGTCGGCAGTACTCAGAAGTCCATTTAGGACTATAGAAACTCGAGGCTCCGACTTCCAGAAATTCATGCAGAAAGAAGAGGAGGAGATGTAATAAATCTTATTATAGTTAATTATCTTTGCAATTATTATGGATTATTGATCGGTTTTAAACCGATTTGCGGGAGGAATGTCGACTTGCCATATCTTTATTAGCCAAATGTTCTTTGCTCTTATCAAAAATCCTGTAGAAATGTTAGAGAATGTGCACATTGATGCATATGTAGCCATTCTAGCCAAGACTCCAGATATGGCAAGGCTGCAACGGGTTAATCCGAGGACTGTTGTTGTTCCAAGTTCATTCATGGGAAAATTATTTCAATTCTCAATATTATAAGTTAAAAATGCAGCAAAGTTTGCCAACAATCTAACACTCCCATCTAATATAATTATAGATGGAGGTGGAAGCTGTCTGGAGAAAAATGCTGACACGCTGTCGTTTAGCGTTCAAAATAAATTTATAACCTATTGCCCATCACAGGCGTAGCCAGCGATAAGTATAGGGTCGATCCCACGAGGAGTTGGTGTAGCAATCTCTGATGTCACGATTTCACTTAAAAATGATGAGGGTGGTGTAATTATCTTGATCACTATAGGTAGACTAAAATAACCTGAAACAAACTCAAAGGGAATATCAAATAATAAGACGAGTCTGGTTTGGGCAACAACCTCGTGAAGATGATTAATACTCGGTCTTAGGTGCAAAGGTTTTCACTACATGACATGCATCAACCGGTTATAAGAGACATACTTCGTGACCCCGTTGTCACGTGTCACGCCCATGACGCACCCTCCAAATCTATCCTTTCTATGTAAAGAAGGCAAGGACACCCTATGCAAACTATCTAACCCGTAATGCCCACGCATCGAGGACACCTCGATGCATGCAAGCCTATAGGCGCGTTATGATCTAGATGGACCCGGTATTGGCAAAGGCAAATGCTAGGACTACTCCAACTCGCCCACACCATCGTACTATTTGGGGTGCGGGACACCGACACCTTAATCCAATTATTACTTGCAACCCTCCTTATCCACTATGTTATTTGCAACTAACACACCGAGTTTGGTTAAGTTATATATTGCCCGGGACCTAGTGCTTGAGAACACACACATGCAGATCCTAATGCCCTACTTAGACCTCTCGAGTTATATTAATCATGCTTCACTTAGTCATGCCCAAACCAGAATAAAGACTTAGCCGGACATAAAATAAACAATCATGCAACAGTTAATCGAAACCATAATTAAACGGAAACAACTTACTATTACTTGAATGAAATAAACGGCGAACCCAAAGTGCCGCCAGCAAACATACGAAAGCAAAATAATAAGTGTTTGCCCTGAAGGGACTTAATGTATGTGATGGTGATGGTGAATCTGATGCTAAGAGTATGAGAGTGAGAGTCGGAACGCGGAAGAGACGCACAAGTCGCGCCTTCATCCATATATATAGGCCGAGAGAGGCTAACTATGGTAATGGCCCATGGGCTGGACAATCTGGTAGGGTTTCTTTGTTGATCGGCGCTCTTTCCTTGCCCAGACGGATCTGGGATGTTCTCCTCCGGATTTCAGGGGATTTGGCCCGCGCGCACATCCTTTTCGGATTTAGCGAGATTCACCCCGATCTCGCGTATCTTGCCCATCACCTCTCTCTCTGACTTCTCTTGCCCTCCTTCTTCCTCTTGGTCTCTGGTTGCCTTCTTCACTTCCGCTTGCCCATTAGCCTACCCTTCTGGAGATTGAACTTGTGCGGTTTGTAAGGAGGTCACGCCGTGTAACGGAAAAGCTACTGGGGTTTGATGCCCTGGTTGTGAGCGAAGCTCCTTGTGCCCTCGGGGTACAATCGTATCTCAGATCATCCGCCATGCAAGTTACCACTCCGTCTTGCCCATTTCTGCCCTACCTTGCCCCTGCAGACCAGTGTGTCCTCCCAGACACAAAACACAACAAGAAAGACACAAAAGACTCGATCTAGACCTAGACAAGACACAGAAAAAGAGCACAAAACTTGGGCTCGTCACACGCACACACTTTAAACATGCTTGTCCTCAAGCATGCACATGCAATTTGCCCAAGACAACAGAAGAAAGAAAAGACACAAAAAGACACAAAAGGTTAGCACATCTTCACAAGTGGGTTATCTCGGCCAATATAAGCTTCATCAGAACAAACTAGCAATTCAAGTAGACTCCATTCAAGCAACGACCATCAAACAAGTCAAAATACGAATTTGAGCATTTTGGGCATTTTCATTACCAACACTCTGCACTCTTGTGTATAGGCTAGTGTATATGCTCAGGACATCTTTCATTTCGACTATGCCATAGGCTTGCGTGCCCTCTACCATCTCCACCGTTTAGACAAAGTTTTAAACATTCATCCTTAGGTCTTTTATTTGGTTGTAATGGGGCTTAAGACATAGGTGGGAAATTTTTGGAACGAGGCTAAGGTCATTATGGACTCAGGTTCGAGGAATTTATTTTGTCCTCCATGGATTTTCCTTCGCCTTTTTCTTACGGGCCTCAGCACAACCATCTTAGGACTTCATCACTATATATTCTTTTATTTCAAGTCCTTCATTTTTCTTTCAATTCTGGGTACCTTCTTTATATTGGGCATTTTGCCCATTTCTTTGAAATCTGGTAAACCCTTTTTCTTACCCATTCTGAGGCTCTTGTTCTTCCCTTTTGTTTGCCCTTCTTGGTGGGCTTCTTTTTTCGAGCTAATTTAAGTGAGTGAAAGAAATTATTAAGCTCATAATGAGCAGAGGATTAACATTAGGTAGGACATTTTGCCTCGATGGGCTATTTGAAAGAAAAATTGCCTAAGTCATCTAAATGTTTTAGCTAAGTCAATGAGGCCTCGACATAAGAGTGCACACAAGTTCTAGCAAAAGACTAATGAAGATGTCAATAATCACACAAGAAAGGAAGCTGTGTTGATCAAGATACAACAGTTTAAGCTCAAATCTCACCATGTGTGCTCAAATTCAATTAAATCGTCCTTATTTACATACGGTCATGCTCAAGCAGTAATTCCTAAAACTACTAGCATTATTCAAAACAAAGCAAAATACAGGCCAATCAATCCCACCAATTTAAACATGCCAACCGACACATAAAAACGAAAACCCCTCCCCACTCACACACTTTGCGTTGAGAAAAGTGGGTAAACAAGGAGGGAACACAAACAACAAACAACGAAACGACACGAGCAAGGTAGGCAGTCCCCCTACTCACACACTTTGCCTTGGGCAAAGTGGGTCAGAGTGGGGACCGACTCTCTTAACTTGAACAAAACAAAAACAGAAGAACCCCCCTCACTCACACACTTTGCCTTGAGCAAAGTGGGTGAGGGAAGGGGGTTGACTACCACCACCAACAAAAACAAAACAAGAAACAAACAACAAAACAAAAAACAAAAGCGAAACAAAACAAAACAAAAACAAAAGGAGGACAAAGGTCGAGGCTGGATACACGAATCCGGCGTGGGCAAAAAATAGGCTAGCAGGACATCATGGGTCGCCGTTGTTCCTCTATCCCGTCAAGCGGGCTTTGATGTCATCATCCTCCTCCTGGCTATCTCCGACTCTCTTCCTGGCCGACCGGGGCCGGCGGGTTGCTGGTCATCGGGGTTGGCTCTGTGAACACCGGTGCCGTCTGGTCATAGTAGATGTCCTTCATTCGCTCCAAGATAGGCGTGTCGATATCTGACTCGGGCTCGCTTCCGGATCGGTATTTGTTTCCGGTACCTTGACTTTCACTGGCGAAGACGGTCACCAAGTGGGCAAGAGATTCTCTGCTGGGATGAGTCGGGATGTCTTTGAAGTGGGCTGCTGCAAACGCGGCAAAATTAATCTTGTGGCCATGCCACATGCACCATAGAATGAACAACTCTGTTGGGAGATGGAGTTCTTCATTGTCACCTTCCGAAGAAATCAGGGACATGGGCGATGACACATCCTTAGCGCGTTGCTCCTCAGCTCATTGCCTTTAGTGTATCCTGACTTGAATGTTGTGCCCAGACCAATCGTTGACCATTTTTCATTCCACTCCTCCCCTGTGTGCTCGGGGCGTGGGTGAAAGCCTCCTTGTACTCTGTGGTCTTCGCCTCAAAACTTACATCATGCCTAGGGTGCGGTTGAAGTCGTTCACGAGAGCAGCTGCTGCCCATCGACTTAAATTTTATCTGATCCGTGGTCGACTTTACCTTGCACGGGTTTTCACTCGAGGGTTTGAATGAACTCCTCGCCGATGTGATGTCTGGCCCTGGCCATTCCAAAACGCTCCATCCAATCCTTGCAAAAACTTCTTCACTTCATCCTTAACCCCGGACTCTCCAACACCTCCATGTCTAACGCTTGGGCTTCACAATGCCCTCATCGGTGGTCCATGGGTGAACTACGGGTGGCCTCTCGTGGTCGGGATGGCTTTCCATTTTTCGAAGATGGTGATGCCATCCTGGCAAGGTACCCACGAGTTCTCTTCGTGATGGCACCGGGAGCTCGATGAGGCTTCTTTCTCGGTGGTGGTGGTGCCCTGAGTCTTTGTCGGTTTGGGGTCTCTTCTCTCCTTCACTTTTCTCCTTCTTGCCGGAGGGCTCGGTTCGTCGCCTTAGTCAGGGTGGACTCCTCTGTCTCATGGGTATCCTCCTTTTCCGTCATTGGGCGGCCTTTTCCTTGAACACTTTGGCTTTCTTTTCTTGGGCTTCGTCGTTGGCTCTCTCGGTGGTTCCTCCGGCGCCTCCTTTGTAGGTGAAGGTACGGTGTCCTCGATTATCTTCTCGTGTCCTCGGAGTTTACTAGAGAGGGCTCTTGGGCATCTCGGGAGTGGCGGGAGTTTGGAGGGTCGCCATCTTCGTTTCGAGCTCGGTGGTTTCTTGGTTCGGAGGAATCGGAAACTTTGTGGTGTTTCGGCTCGGTTTCTGGTGGTCATTTTTTGAAAATGGAGGGGTTTCTTCTTTATGGTTCAAAGTGAGAGAGGGGAAGTTGCGAGAGGTTGAGGCGGCGTGGGGGTTAATTATGGGTGGCCGATTATAAGGGACGTTCGTCCTTTCTCCCGAAACCACCTTTGCCACTTGTTTGAACTCACCCTCTTGCCTACGGTGAATGTCGGCGTCTCATCTTGCCTCTTGATCATGATCACAACTGTTCGTAGATTTACCAACACAACACCACTTTCAGAAAGCGGGGCAAAGCCCAACAAAACAAAAAGAAAAAAACAACAACAAAGAAAGCAAATAAAATACCAGGTTGCCTCTTGATCAGCGCCTTGGTTATTGTCGTGGCTCGACCAGACTTCTTCATTAATCTTTCCCGTCGAGGGCTTGCACTTGATGCAGTTCCCCTGGATCTATCTCGTGATGCCCATAGTAAGCCTTTAGACGCTGTCCATTGACCTTGAAGGTCTTTCTTGTCTTCAGGTCTTCGACCTCGACAGCTCCATTCGAAAATTGAGTTTTGACTTCATATGGTCCGCACCACTTGCTTGTTAGCTTGCCCGACATCAACTTGAATCGAGATTGGTATAAAAGCACCAATTGCCATTGCTCGAATGACTTGGCTTTGATAAGACGGTCATGTGCCTTCTTTAATCTTTCTTTGTATAGAACGGCATTGTCATACGCCTCTAGCCTTATCTCTTCCAGTTCTTGAAGCTGAAGCTTTCTAGCTTGGCCATCACGGTCCCAATCAAAGTTGAGCTTGTTCTCTGCCCAAAATGCCTTGTGCTCTAGTTCTCTTGGTAAGTGACACATCTTGCCAAACACAATTGATGCGGTGACATGCCCAAGGGGTCTTGTATGCGATTACGTATGCCCATAGCGTCGTCGAGGCGAGTGCTCGATCCTTACACAGTAGGCCCCACTACCTTCCTCAATATAGTCTTGATGATTACATTGGATAACTCCACTTGCCCATTAGCTGCGGATGGTAGGTGTAGTCACCCGATGGGTTACACCGTATTTCTTGAACAATTTGGTGATAGTAGTGTTGCAGAAATGGGTTCCTTGATCGCTGATAATTGCCTTGGGCACACCGAACCTGTTGAATATATTAGCTTTGAGAAAAGCTGAAACCACCTTTGAGTCATTGGTGGCACTTGCCTTGGCCTCAACCCATTTCGAAACATAGTCCACTGCAAGCAGGATGTACGCGTTGCCCCTTGAGCTCGGTAATGGTCCCATAAAGTCCATCCCCCATACATCAAAGATTTCGACTGGGAGGATAGGTATCATGGGCATCTCATTCCTCCTTGTGATATTTCCTTCCTGTTGACACTCTTTGCATTGCTTACACAGCTCATAAGCGTCCTTGAATATCGTGGGCCAGAAGAATCCGCTGTCTAACACCTTCCTCGCTGTCCTCTTGTGCCCAAAGTGAGCTCCACATTCTTTGGAGTGGCACTGATTCAGAATATCTTTGATCTCGGTTTCGGGCACACATCGTCGTAGGACTTGGTCGGCACACTTTCTCCATAAGTAGGGATCATCCCATATGTATGTCGGACGATGCTGTCTTGATCTTGTTTCTTTGATACGTAGTGAGCCCAACGGGGAGTTCTCCAAGTGGTTTTGTAATTCACCAAATCTGCATACCATGGTTCGAACTCCGTCGTGCCACGAATGAAATGAGATGTTCTTGAGGAAGGTCTGCAATGGGCATCGGGTCTTCCCCTTCAATATCCTACTCAGTGGTCGGCCACAAGGTTTTGTGCTCCACTCTTGTCTTTGATTTCTACATCGAACTCTTGGAGAAGCAAGATCCATCTGATCAGTCGTGGCTTTGACTCCTTCTTGGCCATCAGGTATCTCAGGGCAGTATGATCGGTGTAGACGATTTTCTTGGCCCCGATGAGATATGATCGAAATTTTTCAAAGGCAAAGACAACCGCCAAGAGTTCTTTCTCGGTTGTGCTGTAGTTGCATTGGGCGGCATTGAGAGTTCTCGAGGCATACTATATAGCATGACTTTCCTTTCCTCTTCGTTGTCCCAAGATGGCTCCCACAGTGCCAGCTTGCATCGCACATAACTTCAACGGCATGCCCCAATCGAAATTTGGATGATTAGTCTTTGAGATTAAGTTATTCTTGAGTATCAAAAGCCATCTTACACTATTCATCGAATTCCCATGGTACATCATTACGGAGTAGTCGTGTCATGGGGTCAAGTGATCTTCGCAAAGTCCTTCACAAATCTTTTGTAGAATCCGGTTCTTTCTAGGAAACCTCGCGACTTGCTTTCTTGGTCGGATAGGGCAATTTGGCGATGATCTCTACTTTAGCTCTATCTACTTCTATCCTCTTTCGGACACCACGTGCCCAAGAACAATACCTTCTTGTACCATGAAATGACATTTCTCATAATTGAGGATCAAATTCTTTTCGACACGTCTCGTAGGACTACCTCCAAATTGGTCAAGCATTCCTCGAATGATTCCCGTGAGCAGTAAAGTCGTCCATAAAGACCTCGATGCATTTCTCCAATAGGTCCGAGAAGATGCTCATCGTACATCGTTGAAATGTCCCCTGGGCATTACACAAGCGAAAGGCATTCTTCCGTGAGCAAATGTCCCGAATGGGCATGTGAAAGTGGTTTATCTCGATCACCTCGGGCAACCCATATCGCATGTGGCCCGGTATCCGTCTAAAAACAAAAGAATTTGTTTCCACTAACCTTTCCAACATCTCGTCAATGAAAGGTAATGGGAAGTGATCTTTTCGGTTCTGGTGTTGAGCTTTCGATAGTCGATACACATTCTCCAACATGTTTGGAGTCTCGTGGGGATCAGCTCTCCTTTCTCGTTTTTCACTACATGAATGCACGACTTCTTGGGCACGGCGTGTCTTGGGCTGACCCATTCTTTATCGACACGGGATATATGATGCCCAAGTCGAGAAGCTTCAAGATCTCCTTCATGACTACCTCCTTCATAGTTTGGGTTCAACTTCCTTTGTTGATCGCGCACTGGTTTGGCTTCCTCTTCCATTAAAATGTTGTGAACGCATATGGATGGGCTGATGCCCTTGATATCGGCCAATGTCTATCCAATAGCTTCTTTGTATTGCCCAATAACATTCTTCACAGCTTCTTCCTGATTCGGACTGAGTTTAGCATTGATGATCACAGGCAAGGTGTCGTCCTTCCCTAGAAATATATATTTCAAGTGGTGAGGAAGAGTCTTTAGCTCGAGTTTGGGAGCTCTCATGAGGGATGGAACGAGCTTTTCTTCTTCCTTCAGCTTAGGCATGTTCTGGTATATTGACCACTTGAGTCCCTCGGGTTCGCTCCGCAAATAAAGCAGGGCCTCCCGACATTGTCCATAAGCTGCTTCTCCTTGAGTGTTTCCTCCCAAGACCACTTTGAATTGTGCATCCAGTGGATCTTGTAAACCTATCTCGGGCGGGATGTCTCCCACCATGGGTTCAATGTGATCAATGAATTCCACGACCTCAATATCAATAGGATGCTCCATGGCCTTGAAGATGTTGAAGGTCACCGTCTCGCCGTCGAATTCACATGATAACTTGCTCGTGTCGCAATCAATCCTAGTTCGCCGCCTTCATGAATGGTCGACCCAAGAGCATAGCGAGGATTTGTTGCCCATCGTGCCCATATCCGAATGTAGAAGTCCACCGGAAATATGAGTTCCTCCACTTTGACCAATCGTCTTGATGATTCCTTCGGATGAGCGTTGGACACGCTCTACTAATTGGATAACCACTCGTGTTGGCTTCAGGGTTCCCACTTTTAATTCGTTAAACATTGACAAGGGCATGACGTTTATAGATGCCCCCAAATCCAGCATGGCCCTTTCGATCCTCGTATTGCCTATTACGCAGGGAATGAAAAACATCCCTGGATCTCCACACTTCTCGGGCAATTTCCACTGTAGGACTGCGGATACATTCTCTCCCACTTGGAATTTTGCATCATCTTTGTATTTCACCTTTCTCGTGCACAATTCTTTCATGAACTTTGCCCACTTCGGCATCGTGCCCAGAGCAGTGATAAGCGGTATATTAATTTCCACCTTCTGAAATACGCGATACATCTCACTCATTTCTTCCTCTCTGCGGTTCTTGCCAATCTGCACGGAAAGGAGGTAAAACCTTAGGATTAGGTTTAACATAGGTTGGCTCAATGATTGCCTCTTCTTTTCCGTCTTTTCATTGGGCGCCCACATTATCATCGTCGCCTTGACCAATGTGTTCTCGTGAGATCTTCCACTTTAGGTATGCTGCGTCGTCCTTAGGTATGAAAACTTTCTCCGCGGTTTCTTCCCACTTCGTATACTGACATTCGGTTGGGCTAACTCGTTTACCTCTGCTTGAGGAGGTAAATTTCCTTCTTCTTCTCAAGACGCGTTACGGCGACCGTCAACTGGGAAACTTGGTTCCCAAGGCTCTGGAGGGCTCCCCTTGTCTCGACCTTAAATTTCTCGTTCTCTTGTTGAGCCTTCACATTCTCTCGTGCCATAGTATGCACAAGTTCGGCCAACGATGGCCCACCGCTTTGGTCACGCTGATTATTCCTGTATTGTTGTTGTTGTCCCGCCTCCGTCTTCGTTGTTGTTGTCCTGCCCCTTGCTGGTTGTTAGAACACCTAAAATTTTCGTGGTTCCTCCATCCCGGGTTGTAGGTCTGGGAGTTTGGATCATATCTCATCTGCTCGTATTGCCCATTACCATTCTGACCCACTGCGTTGACTTCTTCTTCTTCAAACAGTGTGGGGCATTGATCCGTGTGATGTGTCACGGCTGCGCAAATTTGGCAAACTTTAGCTTTCTTTTGCCCTGGCCCCGTGTTGGTTATGAACTTGTCGAACAGGTTGCAAAGTTTGTCCAGCTTGGTCTCCACGGTTGAAGAAGTGGCCGCGGCTTGCCTCGGAACTTCTCCTCCTTCGTCTCTGTTTTCTTCGGCCATCTCGCCCAACAATCTAAAGGCCTCACTGGGAACTTTATTCATTATCGATCCTCCACAAGCTGCATTCACCCAAATTTTCTCAGATGCCCTTAACCCGGCCATGAAATATTGGATTAGATCATGGTCTGGAATTTGATGTTGAGGGCATTTCGCCTGCAGCTGTTTAAATCTTTCCCAGTAATCATAGAAGGTTTCTCCCGTGCCCATTTTGATGCTGCTTATCCTTTTCCTCATGTTACAATGGGGCGGCGAAAGTACTTCTCGAGGAACTTCGGTGGCTTGTGCCCAAGTGGTCACACTTCCGTAGGCGAGGTGTAGAGCCATTTGTAGGAAAACATATGTTAAGCCCTCGCCCAGGATCTATCTTGGATATTTAATTCACCATACATTGATTATATTCCTAGCATGCGTCTAAATAATTAATTGCAACACGTGGGGTTTTCGTGTTTACCTTTGGATCCGTCGAGGTGGATCGAGCGGGATGAGCGGATCGGTCGGGCCGAGCGATCGACTCGTGCTTTGACCTTACGGGTGTATCCGGTTGCTCAATCTCCAACGTCGAGTGAGGACGATCTATGGAGAATACTTCGAAAAATCACCCTTTGCTCTCTACACTATTTTCGAGAATCACACTCTTTTCTCTCAAGAGGGGGACGAAAATCTTAGGTTAAAATGTGATGATTAACCTAGACTTTATCCCATACCTTATATTTATAATGCACTACCTTAATCCCATATGGAAATTACCATAATCCTATATGAAAATTACCATAATCCCATATGGAAATTACCATACTCCCAGGATTATTACCATACTCCCAGGATTATTACCATAATCATATATGGAAAGGATCTATGCATATACCATAAATATAATAATATCCTTATGGGATAAAGAGAATAAAATCTTGCCATAGAGATATAGGGACCGATTTTCTTGCTAAGCAATGGGCTGGATGGGCCACCGAGGATCAAATGAGGAATAAAGATGGGCCTCAAATAAATTAATTATCTTATGTTCATTGAACATAAATTAATTTATAAACATTTATTCATGCCACTAGAGAATAAATCTTGACTTACCCTTTATTACCGAAGGTGAGTCGGGCTTGCACTTAGACATTCTGAATCCCGTATTTAAGATATAGAGCGTCCATTAATTATTTATAGCATTACATTTGCTTAAAATAATTAATAACTTCATTTCTTAAGTAGTACCACTCAACCTTATTATTGTACTTGAGCTAACTCAACTGCGGGGTTTAGTACAATAAACCTTTTGAGCTCCTTAAGGGGACGTCATCATCCTAAACGGATACGGTGACTCGATACAGATAACTAGCGTGACATACAAGCACTGCCACCACCCAAAATGCGGAGATTCTTGGGTTAGAACATATAACCCTCACCCATAACAAATCAAAGTGATGGTCAGCAACTCATACTCACCTAATACCTTATCGAGGTTTAGATCATCGTAAGTCACCGAGATCTTGGTTCTTCACGACGGTCAGATAGAAGAACACATCTCACTGTGATCCTTCAATACGTCGAGACGTACCAAAGATAGACAAGCAACTAAGTCAAGTCACTTCTTATCTATCTGCGGCTAAACCGACAACTCGTCCTTAAGTTGTCTCGGTGTGAAACTTTTATATCTCATTAAACTTGACCAATCATACGGACTTACGTGATCTTCTACACCTTGTATGATCTAACTTATATATGAGATAAGGGGACACGAGATATATGCAATCAAGTATTCAATTCGGATAGGAGATTGTAATAGTGGTAACAGAAACATTGTATACAAGCTCAACCAAGCGCTTTCGGTATACAAATCCAACAATCTCCCACTTATACTAAAGCAAACTTTTAGTATACTATGTGTCTCTACTAGCTATTACAAACAACCATCACTTTGCTTCTCCCACTTATACAAAAGTTTCATTTCTAAGTGGGTGCCATCAGCGCAATCGAGTCCTCTAACGTGTCCATCGTAGATTTTTTGCGGCGAGCTCTTCGTGAATGGATCCGCTAGATTTGTCGTCGTATCAATCTTTTCATTCAGCCGTCACCTCGTCTAACGATTTCTCGTATGACATGGTACTTTCTCTCTATGTGTTTGGTCGCCTTGTGGGTCCGTGGTTCCTTCGAGTTTGCCATGCACGAGTTATCACGATGAACTATGATACTCTTGGGCAAACCAGTACCACACCTAGATCCATGAGTAGTTCTTGAACCATACTGCCTCCTTAGAAGCCTCCAGGCGGCTACATATTCGGCTTCCATGGTAGAGTCTCGCAATACATCGTTGCTTTGCACTCACCAGATACGGCTCCACCTCCCAAGGTAAACACATAGCCGAGGTTGACTTTTTCTCATCACGATCGGCATGGAAATCCAGTGCAGATAACCCAAAGGCATTAGACTATCTCGCATGGTAAACTAGCCTATAATCTCGAGTCCTTTTCGGTGCTTGAGTATATGCTTTCTTGCAATTCAATGAGCTTGTCGAGGTTAGGCGATATCTAGCTACTATGCCTACCGCATAGCGGATATCGGGCCTCGTGCATAGCATTGCGTACATGAGACTTCCTACGGCGGGCGTAAGGAACTTGTCTCATTTCCTCTATCTCCTTTGCGATCATAGGTATTGCGTCTTAGATAAAGGAACGCCATGTCTTAAAGGTAGCAATCCTTTCTTGGCGGTGCGTACTAAAGCAGTAATCACGGTGTCAATGTAAGGCGCCCGAGATAAGCTCAACATTTTCTTCTTGCGATCTCGGTAAACCTTGATCCCAAGAATGTACGCTGCATCTCCTAGGTCTTTCATTTGAAACGGATCGGATAACCAACTCTTTCGCCGATATGACTTCACGTTGTTGCCAACTAGAAGAATGTCATCTACATAAAGTGCGAGAAATACCACATCACTGTTGACATCTAACCGATACACACAACTCTCGCTAGGCAACTGGGTAAATCCATAGGACTTTACTACCTCGTCAGCGTAAGTTCCATGATCGGGAGGCTCGCTTAAGTCCATAAATGGACTTCTTAAGCTTCCATTCTAGATGCTCTTCACCATTTACCACATAACCTTCGAGTTGCGCATATAGATGTCTCTACCTTCCTCAAGGTAACCGTTTAGAAAAGCGGTTTTAACATCCATTGCCAAACCTCTAGGTTGAGTGGGCTGCTATGGCTAGAAGAATTCGATGGACTTGAGCATTGCTACGGTGAAAATGTCTCATCGAAATCGATGCCCTCAATGAGTGTACCCTTTCGCCACAAGCACGGCTTTGAAAGTCGAAACCTCTCCATCGAATCTCTCTTCCTCTTGTATATCCACTTACTACCTATGGCTTCCTTGCCATCTGGTAGAGGTGTCTTTTCATATACATCCATAGCCGTTATGGACTCCATTTCTAAGTCCATAGCGGTGTGCCATGATCTTGCATCAATATCTTGTATCGCCTCCTTGTATGTCCATGGGTCGATTATTGCCTGTTCGTTTCCTGGGACTAAATCCGAAGATTCACCCACGAACATAAATCGCTCGGGTTGACGAACAACCCTCCCACTACGACGAGGTTCTACAGGCACAATGGCAACGGTGGGTGCAGAAACTTGTGGTTCTCTATTTTGCACAACTTGCTGGGTAGGTACCACTTGTACGGTCGGTATCTCTAGTGGAACTCGACCCACTTCAATTTCTTGAAGTATCTGGTGTCGATCCCTCCCACTAGACTCGACATCTCGTACCTTTGGCCTAATCGGTGGTGGAATACGATCATCTTCTAATTCTTGAAGAATGATTTCAACTTTGGACTTATGATTTTTCATATAATCCTCTTCTAAGAATCGGGCATTAGTGCTAATAATGACCTTCTGATCCTTAGGACTATAGAATAAACCACCTTTTGTTCCTCTAGGATAGCCAATAAACAGCCTTGCGTCAGATCTAGCCTCCAACTTGTCACCCTTCTTGTTCAAAGACATGTCTGGATGGCCCCATATCCTTATGTGGCTTAAACTGAGCTTGCGCCCAAACCACAACTCGAAGGGGTCTTTTCGATGACTTGGGCGGTACTAGATTTAGCAAGTATGCATGTCTCTAAGGCATACCCCGGCGAAATAGGCAATGTTGCATAGCTCGTCATTGATCTAACCATTTCTAAAAGAGTCCTATTTCTTCGCTCGACACACCATTTTGTTTGTGGTGTGCCCGTGAAGTCTTGTTGGGAGGTAATCCCACACTTCACTAGATAGTCCATAAACTCGTTCTTGAGGTATTCGCCACCGCGATCGAGCGCATGACTTGATACTTTATCTAGCTTGTCTCCACTTCCGCCTTAAACTCTTTGAATTTCTCAAAGCATTGAGTCGCGATGAAGCGGTATCGTATCCGTACCTTGAGTGTCGTCGATGAAAGTGACAAAGTACTTGTACCTCCACGAGCTTGTGGGACATCGGTCCCCACAAGTCGAATGGACTAACTCCAACATTTCTTTGGCTCTATAACCCTTCGCTTTGAAGGTGCGGTCGACATCTTACCTTCATATACAGATTCGCAGACCGGAATGGAGTAATCATTAGGTTACCCAACGCTCCATTCTTAGCCGATCTTTGGATCCTATTTAGATGATGTGACCTAATCTAAGATGCCGAGAGAAAGTGGTGTCATCTTCTTAAGAAAACTTTCTCTTTTAGGGTTTGATGAAGATGCTGACATAGTTATAGGTATTATATTTGGCGAAATAGTATAAAGCGAATTATATAGCGTGCCACACATATAACCGTCATTTCTTATGATAGAAACACCACTATCAAAAATAACGAGAATATCCATGAGTAAATAATTTCAAAAGCGAAACAAGGTTCACAGAAAATCCGGCACATATAAAGCGTCTTTTAAAACTAAAGCTGTTTCTCAAAACATAAAGTAACATCTCCAACTCGCAGCGGCCTCGACTTCGCGCGTTGCCCATGGAGATCGTTATCTCGCCATCAAACACTCCATTGTCGCGGGAACCCACGCAGGTGTAACAAACATGATCGATTGCGCCAGTATCTACTACCCAAGAATGGGTAGAACAAGTCGCTAAACATGTTTCGTTACTAAAGCAAGCGTACCTTGAGCCTTGAGCATAGGGCACTTGGCCTTCCAATGCCCGGTCTTACCGACTGCCCTTCTCCTTGGCTTCTTCAAACCTCGGTGGCAACCACGTTCTTGTTCCCATTACTCCCACTATTTGCCTTGCCTCTTCCACCTTTGGTACCCCTTTTTCTTTTTCCATTTTGCAATGAAAATTTTGGGCCCTTAGATGTGCTAGCAAGAGCATGTGCTCCTTTTCCCATAACTCCTTCCGCAGCAACGAGATCATTAAACAGCCGACTAAGTGTAAACTCGGTCTTGCTCATGATCGCATTCACGCCGAAAGTTCTCAAAGACTTGGGCGGTGTATTGAGGATGATATCGACCTTGGCCGCCGTCAATACCTCCTCCCAACCGATCAAGACTATCCATGAGATGAGTCGTGTGGGACACATGTTCATGGACCGAACTTCCTTCTTCCATCTTACACGCCAAGATTTCTCTCATTGTGTGGGCGGATCGTCCGATCCATTGTCAAACTTACTCTCGAGACTTGACCAAATATCGATCACGTCTACCATCGATCGATCTTTGCACCGCAAGCCTTTGGACATAGTAGTCATCATTTAGCATTTAGCCGTATTGTTTGACTTATTCCAAAGTCCTTGACTCTCATGCTCATTAGTCGATCGTCGATAGAGGCATCGGGTTTAGGAGTAGTGAGAACAAACATGTGTTCTTCAAATGATAAGAACATATTCCATGTTTCGTTTCCACTCGATAAAATTTGGATCGGATAACGGTTTTGTGCGAGCATATTGATAATCGGCGTAAGAGACATATCTCAAGCGATAATGTAAACACATAAGCATCGATCGCATAGAATTCGTAACAATAATATTGTAACCTTTTGATAAAACAATATTAATTGAAACCTCCAATCGCCCAAGGAATCCCACATGCAAGCCACACGTGTGGGCGTTTACATGAACCCCCGACCGGACTAAAATATACCTTTTAGTCGTTTAATTTCAATCCATGTCAACTTATCCTTATGACAAATGAAATTAACGATTGGACCTTACTGAACCACATCACTATCACAAGAAGGGACTTGGCGGGAAGTTGTACTTGAGGTGATGTCTAGCAATGACCACAATTTTAACAATGAAAATGAATTCTTAGAATTGGCATACTCACTCGGACCATACCGCTTCCAATTCAAATTCTTTTGTTATCTCATTTATATCTATCTCTAGAGAACTTATGGAAATCGCACATGCAAGCCACGCGTGTGGGCGTTTACATAAAACTCCCACTTCTCAATAGATTTAAAATGTTTTATTTAGAAATCTCATCTAACAAACTTATGATAAACATTGCAAGCAAGCCACGCGTGTGGACGTTTACTCACAGTGTGTCTCACTTTGTTCAGAGATCAAAAAGTGGAGGTCTTGACATTTTAATTTTAAAAATTAATTTGTCGGGTTTCTTGCTTAGTCTTTTTATTCAAAAGGTTTGTCCATGCAGATAACGTAATCCTAGCATGCTTTTCTATAGAACTCAACATGTAAAACATGCTCGCAGTAATTCTAAAATATGCTTGATAAGCGCGATAAACCTAGCATGCTTACTATGCGCATCCAATTACGTAAAACACTTAAGGTTTGTCAGCGTAATATAAACATACATAGCATGCTACTACATAATTTAAACATCCACGACATGCATATGAACGATAAAAATAAAATAAAATGTTCATCGCGGCCCAGTCGTGAAACCTGCACTTTCTTACCTAATCTATTACATAGAAAAGCAAAGTCAAATTTAAACTTGAAAGGCCTCGCGTGCGGGCACGAGACCGGATTCGTCAAGCGGACCTCGCGTGCATGGGCACGGACGGGAAAATCTAGGTTGGGCTAGAAAAGCGGGTGCGGGCGGGTCGGCCCAATCATCTTGGGCGCGTGCTGGGGCAAAGCCCGATCGCGCGCCCGACCTCACTGCCGCCGCTGCATGCCTCGCGGGCTTCCCGCGATCGCGAGCGACCGTGACCCGTCGAGCTTGCGTGCGAAAGCCGCTAAAGTCGCGTCGCCAGTACTGCCGGCCAACCCGCGTGCTTTGAGGTTCCGTGCGCTTGCTCGCGCGCCACCTCGCGATCGCCGCCGAGCACCGCCGGCGTGCACGCCAGCGCCGGTGGTGCCGAGGCGTCCGCGCAGCGCGCACCCCGCGCCCCGGCCGCCGAGCCGCCCCACCTCGCGCCCGTCCTCGCGCTCGCTTGGCGCTTCGCGGCGCCGCTGAGCGCACGATGCGCCTAGAACACCCGGCGCTGCAGCAGCCGCAGCGTTCGCTGCAGTCCGCGCCAGCGTTACCGCGGCGAATCTCGCGACCGCGAGCTCGCTTCGTGGCGCCAGGGGATCTCGTCTTGCGAACGCCGCGCCGTCGCCCGCGCCTCGCGATCGCCCTCGCGACCGCAAGGCTCGCCGCGAGAAACCGCCCGGGACACCATGAGACTGTTTTCCCCATCGTCTCGTCTTTCGTGCTTCGTCTTCGTTCTTCTTTTACGGATAAGATTTACGTAAAATAAATCTAATCTAACCACGGATTTTCTCGTGGTGAAAAACAAAACCCAACAAAAACAAAAGCGAGCCACGATGAGCAGCGATTCATAATTAATTATACGCACGTAATAATCAAACGTGAATTAATCCAGCGAGCGAAGATCACGATCCCAAGCTCGATACCAATTTTAGAAAACATATGTTAAGCCCTCGCCCGAGGATCTATCTTGGATATTTAATTCACCATACATTGATTATATTCCTAGCATGCGTCTAAATAATTAATTGCAACACGTAGGGGTTTTCGTGTTTACCTTTGGATCCGTCGAGGTGGATCGAGCGGGATGAGCGGATCGGTCGGGCGAGCGATCGACTCGTGCTTGACCTTCCGGGTGTATCCGGTTGCTCGATCTCCAGCGTCGGTGAGGGCGATCTATGGAGAATACTTGAAAAATCACCCTTTGCTCTCTACACTATTTTCGAGAATCACACTCTTTCTCTCAAGAGGGACGAAAATCTTAGGTTAAATGTGATGATTAACCAGACTTTATTCCATACCTTATATTTATAATGCACTACCTTAATCCCATATGGAAATTACCATAATCCTATATGGAAATTACCATAATCCCATATGGAAATTACCATACTCCCAGGATTATTACCATACTCCCAGGATTATTACCATAATCATATATGGAAAGGATCTATGCCTATACCATAAATATAATAATATCCTTGTGGGATAAAGAGAATAAAATCTTGTCATAGAGAGATATAGGGACCGATTTTCTTGCTAAGCAATGGGCTGGATGGGCCGACCAGTGGATCAAATGCAAGGAATAAAGATGGGCCTCAATTAAATTAATTATCTTATGTTCAACCCGAACATAAATTAATTTATAAACATTTATTCATGCCACTAGAGAATAAATCTTGACTTACCCTTTATTACCGAAGGTGAGTCGGACTTGCACTTAGACATTACGAATCCCGTATTTAAGATACGAGCGTCCATTAATTATTTATAGCATTCATTGCTTAAAATAATTAATAACTTCATTCATAAGTAGTACCACTCGACCTTATTATTGTACTTGAGCTAACTCAACTGCGGGGTTTAGTACAATAAACCTTTGAGCTCCTTAAGGGGCGTCATCATCCTAAACGGATACGGTGACTCGTCTGATAACTAGCGTGACATACAAGACCGCCACCACCCAAAATGCGAGATTCTTGGGTTAGAACATATAACCCTACCCATAACAAATCAAAGTGATGGTCACAACTCATACTCACCTAATACCTTATCGAGGTTTAGATCATCGTAAGTCACCGAGATCTTGGTTCTTCACGACGGTCGGATAGAAGAACACATCTCATCGTGATCCTTCAATACGTCGAGACGTACCGGCATAGACAAGCAACTAAGTCAAGTCACTTCTTATCTATCTGCGACTAAACCGACAACTCGTCCTTAAGTTGTCTCGGTGTGAAACTTTTATATCTCATTAAGCTTGACCAATCATACGGACTTACGTGATCTTCTACACATTGTATGATCTAACTTATATATGAGATAAGGGACACGATATATGCAATCAAGTATTCAATTCGGATAGGAGATTGTAATAGTGGTAACGAGAAACATTGTATACAAGCTCAACCAAAGCGCTTTCGAGATACTGAATCCAACACCATTCTCTTGCTCCATCGTGCGAGAGAGAGGGGAATGATACTAATCTCACATACTCCCAAGATTTTCATTGGCGCGGATAGTCCCACACGCCATCTCAAAGTCTTGTAAATGTCTTTGTGGATCCTCCCCGGGCATGTCACTGAATCGGGGGAGGATCTGGATGATGGAATGCTTCATCTCCCAGTGGCCATTGATCGCGGGCAAAGTGATGCCCATTGGCCTCAGGTTCTGGTTGTTGGGGAACACCATTTCCTCAATGTTCGCTCTACTTGCGGTTGTTCACCCATCGTATTTCCTCCGGGTTCTCTTACGGATTAGCCGCTTGCGACTTGTCGTGCCCTCCGTCATCTTCTTTCTCCTCCGCCTTGCGTGCTTTTCGATTTCGGGATCGTACAAAAGTCCTCATTCTCTCCCGCAAGGTTAGGTCGTAGCATACAATAAAGAAATCAATATAAACTCAAGAAATAGAGATACTACTGGAATGTGCAACTCCCCGGCAACGGCGCCAATTCTGACACGCTGTCGTTTAGCGTTCAAAATAAATCTATAACCTATTGTCCATCATAGGCGTAGCCAGCGATAAGTATAGGGTCGATCCCACGAGGAGTTGGTGTAGCAATCTTTGATGTCACGATTTCACTTAAAAATGATGAGGGTGGTGTAATTATCTTGATCGCTATAGGTAGACTAAAATAACCTGAAACAAACTCAAAGGGAATATCAAATAATAAGACGAGTCTGGCTTGGGGAACAACCTCGTGAAGATGATTAATACTCGGTCTTAGGTGCAAAGGTTTTCACTACATGATATGCATCAACCGGTTATAAGAGACATACTTCGTGACCCCATTGTCACGTGTCACGCCCACGACGCACCCCTCCAAATCTATCCTTTCTGTGTAAAGAAGGCAAGGGACACCCTATGCAAACTATCTAACCCGTAATGCCCACGCACGAGGACACCTCAGTACATGCAAGCCTACAGGCAGCGTTATGATCTAGATGGACCCGGTATTGGCAAAGGCAGCTGCTAGGACTACTCCAACTCGCCCACACCAGTCGTACTATTTGGGGTGCGGGACACCCGACACCTTAATCCAATTATTACTTGCAACCCTCCCTTACCCACTATGTTATTTGCAACTAACACACCGAGTTTGGTTAAGTTATATATTGCCCAGGACCTAGTGCTTCGGGAACACACACATGCAGATCCTAATGCCCTACTTAGACCTCTCGAGTTATATTAATCATGCTTCACTTAGTCATGCCCAAACCAGAATAAAGACTTAGCCGGACATAAAATAAACAATCATGCAACAGTTAATCGAAACCATAATTAAACGGAAACAACTTACTATTACTTGAATGAAATAAACGGCGAGCCCAAAGTGCCGCCAGCAAACATACGAAAGCAAAATAATAAGTGTTTGCCCCGAAGGGACTTAATGTATGTGATGGTGATGGTGAATCTGATGCTAAGAGTATGAGAGTGAGAGTCGGAACGCGGAAGAGACGCACAAGTCGCGCCTTCATCCATATATATAGGCCGAGAGAGGCTAACTATGGTAATGGCCCATGGGCTAGAAAATCTGGTAGGGTTTCCTTGTTGATCGGTGCTCTTTCCTTGCCCAGACGGATCTGGGATGATCTCCTCCGGTTCGGGATTTGGCTGCTTGTCCTTTCCGGATTTAGCGAGATTCACCCCGATCTCGCGTATCTTGCCCATCACCTCTCTCTCTGACTTCTCTTGCCCTCCTTCTTCCTCTTGGTCTCTGGTTGCCTTCTTCACTTCCGCTTGCCCATTAGCCTACCCTTCTGGAGATTGAACTTGTGCGGTTTGTAAGGAGGTCACGCCGTGTAACGGAACAGCTACTGGGGTTTGATGCCCTGGCTGTGAGCGAAGCTCCTTGTGCCCTCGGGGTACAGTCGTATCTCAGATCATCCGCCATGCAAGTTACCACTCCGTCTTGCCCATTTCTGCCCTGCCTTGCCCCTGCAGACCAGTGTGTCCTCCCAGACACAAAACACAACAAGAAAGACACAAAAGACTCGATCTAGACCTAGACAAGACACAGAAAAAGAGCACAAAACTTGGGCTCGTCAAATGCATAGCAACGAAGCACAGGAAAGGAAGCCTGATGTAAAGACCGAGGAGGTGGTGCGGGCGATCTTGAACATCTAGCACAGTTTGCAAAGGGTTTGCGCACGAATGGGATGGGCTGAAGAATTGGAATGAAGCTGACAAGGTATGAATTCTAGTTCTGAAATCATGTTGGGCCTATTGGGACTATTTGGTTCTAATAGTCCCAATAGGTCCAGTTCTGAAATGCATCCATGGAATCATGCTTGGATTCTTTCTGAATATGAACCTGATTGAAATGCACATGTTGGATTCTTTCTGAATATGAACTTGATTGAAATGCAAATGTTGGGCCTATTAGGACTATTTGGTTCTAATAGTCCCAATAGGTCCAGTTCTGAAGTCATGTATGCATGGAATCATGCTTGGATTCTTTCTGAATATGAACCTGATTGAAATGCACATGTTAAGCCTATTAATAGTCCCAATAGACTCAGTTCTGAATTCATGCATCCATGGAATCATGTTTGGATTCTTTCTGAATATGAACTTGATTGAAATGCACATGTTGGATTCTTTCTGATTATGAACTTGTTATAAACTGCATTAGTAATTATTTTCAAGTTCTCATGCAGTTGGTCCTTATGTGCCATTTGTCGGGGGAACATTGGGTTGTTTGTGAAGTACAAATGAGAAGATTCAAAATGATTCTGTGGGACTCAAACGAGCACCTGTATGAGACTCATCTCAGGAAACATAGAAAAGAAACATTCGCACCACTCGGTCGAATACTACCCCAATTGTTGAAGCACATCCAGTACTACAATGACAGCCCAGGGACTCCCAAATTCACAGAATGGGCTCTTTCCTTTCCTCGTAAAGGGGCCAACAAACTGCAACAGAAGGACAGTGTGAGCTGCGGGCCACTTGAGCCACTTGCTCTAAAAAGCATGGAGAATCGGCTAACTGATTTGGCGGATAAGGCCATGACCTCGATGTCTTGAGCAGTCTGGGACGCACATCGCGAGACGATTTATAATTATAGCACGGACGGGCTTACGATTTCAATGTGATGCAAACAATTAAATGAGGGAGGTGAAGGATGAAAACAACAATATTAAGTATTTAAATCATTAATATTTTGATGAATGGGTATGGAGGCGATTAATATTTAGTATTTAAATCAGTTAATACATTTAATACAATTAAATCTGTTATTACTAAATGTATGTACCTATTTTTTGTAGGATATATAATATAAATCATTATTTTGCATATTATATTGCTTTACGGTAGTTTTTTTACCTAATTGGCATGGACTATAGGTTCCGTATTACAGAAATAGTACCAACTGATAGGGAATAACGTTGGCTTGTTAGTGTACAAGTAAAGACAAGATAACGTTGGCTTTATTTGTTTGTTTGGACTTAGTAATACTATTATGCTTGTGATTTCTGACTAGTTGTCACGGGCCAAATTATCCAAGTGCAAATTATTGTAGTAGTTTCGTTTACTTTCGTATATATAGCTATGCATTACAATCAAAGTTTTATAATCATACTCACTTTCTCTTGCCTGAAAATGCCACCATTGATAAGAAAATCACAAGAGGAAATTTTTACGACTCTCTCGGACAAAACGTGTTGAAGGAGTTTTGTTCAACAAATAAAGTGTTTTTGTTATCTCGCAGCGAAGCGCTAATTGGAGTTCTGAGCGATAATCTGGAAGCACTTATAAGTCATGCTAAAGGTTCACTTTGTTGTCCGGTTCAACTTTTACCAAGGTGAACTCTATCTTGAAAAACTAGAGTTCATGAAAGGCGTTACAATACATACAAATGGTTACTGGCTTGGGAAATTTAAACCTCGGCCGAGACAGAAGTTGGAGTTTACCACGATCAAGCAAGCGGGAGCATCTCATAGCAGTACATTTGTTTTTCCAATATCGCACTCAAGTTTAATACATTATTCATTTATTTTTCCGATTTTTTGGGGTTTTAAATTTTTTATCAACTATATAACCACAGATTAAACCGTTGGTGGAGGCATATATATTCAAGAAGGAGCCATATTACGGGGAATTCACTTGGTTTTTCGACGTCGACAATCGTAATGAAGAATATGATTGTTATGATCATGAAGATTTACTCGTTATTCAGGCTCAAAAAAGCGATGACGATGATGAGTATCCCGACACTGACTGAATTTGTATGTTTGTCAATGCTTTTTGTTATCTCCCTATGTGTAAGGACTCGAAAAGACTTTGGTTTTGTGATAAAAAATTTGTGTGATTTTATATTTCATTGTCATTATCCCACAATTTGAGATGCATAAGTTGTGCCCTTTGCCCACAATTTGAGATTCCTTCTGACTGAGGTCGTATCACTGATGCTACAACAGGACAGTTACTCAAATCTGAATTCTTAATTCCCAATTCATGACGGAACAAAACACAAGAAATAACACAAAGTTTAATGTATAAATGACAAGAAATCCTCAATTACAAATTCATAAAGGAATAAATAGATAAAATTGTCAAATCATCAATCCTCAATTGATCCTCTGGCTACATGTCTGACGAGTATGCCCACCAATACCACGAGATACCGCATTGCTTACGTCGTCGACGTTTACTAGTATTTACCGTCTGCTACTAGAAACTTCTTCACGACAAATTTATATGGGCATTGCAAGTGTTACGTAATGCCCTCTCGAAAACATCGACCACAAAATTTGTTGCATGATGATCGAGATCCGAACCACCGGAACTCATCCGGTTCTCACGGGACGACCACTTGTCTAGTATTGGCCGGCGTTCCAACAATCCTCGAAGAAACATCCGGAGAATTTCGATCTTCGGAATAGGAATCGGCATCACCTCTCCGGCATATATTTCACGCAAAGACTGAGTGGTATAATAATCACTCACATATGCAACCGCAGACTATTTTCGTTTGACTGCAACCAAAAATAAAGATAAAAAAATCAAACGTAAATAAGTTGGGACTAATGGAAATAATACCGTATGGCAGCTGTCGCATGAGAACATGGAACAAGATCGAGATTGTATATCAGGCAAGTGCACGTCCTACTCTCAATGTCCACTACATGATGCTTTGCGCCTAAAGATACCTTGTACTTGGTGGGCGAAATTGCTTCAATGCTCATGGTATGGGCCAACTCAGCTGCTCTAGCTAATCTAGACTCTCCATACGCAGTTAACTCTTCAGTTCTATTTGTGGCCTCTGCACGGCGCTCAACAAACCACTGTCCAATCATAGTACGAACACACTCTAAGAGAGTACACACGGGCAACTTTCTGGCCCAACGAAGCCGACCATTCAAGCACTCGGCACAATTGGATGTTAAAAACCGATACCGACGCACGGGACACTTTGATCGAGCCCATCTAATAGGATCAATTGCCATCAACTTAGCATATGCGCCCGGTGAAAATGCCTCCAGATTCTTCATGCGCTCCTCAAAGTCACGACATCTATATGCACTTGCAAGATCTTTGGAACAATGCAATCGCTTGTCTCCCCCTCTTGATGTTGCCTTGTAAATGGTAAACACAAAGTCCATGAGGTGTACCGGGTGAAACGACATCAAAGTGTTCTTGATCTTGAGATGTTGGTCGGAACCTAACGATGAAGTTATCGGGGTATCCAAAAGTACGGCGGCATTGTCTTAAAACCAAGTCCATGAAGTATCGCATTCCTTGTCACCAAACCCAAATGCTAAAGGCAAAATCTGTTCATTTAGGTCCTTTGTAGCGACCACGAACATAATACCATTGTATTTCCCTTGAGATGTGTGCCAACCACAATAATCGGATGACATGCCTTGAAACCTCTTATACATGCCGCAAGAGCCATAAAAGCAATGCTTAAGCGTACCATCTTCATCGGTCTTCAAATCAACTACAGAGCCGGGTTTGATTGCTCTAACATATAAAGATACCTTGGGAGCATCTCGAATGACTTGCTTGAATCACCATATGTGAGTGTGAGGCTTGGTTCCTTGCAGCCAAAGCGGTTCGGTATTTATTTTTGCACCAAATAACCTATATACCTGTGCAATCAGGTCCCCATATTCAAAGCATTTTCAGAAAACATTATTGAATAAGTTGGGACTATAGGTACTAGTTTGAAGAATAGTACCAATAGTCCCAACCGCAACTCAAAATAATCGGTAATTGAGGACTAAGGGTACTATTTTGATCAAATAACACCAATAGTCCCCATATTCCAAGCATTTTGAGAAAACATTATTGAATAAGTTGGGACTATAGGTACTAGTTTGAAGAATAGTACCAATAGTCCCAACTGCAACTCCAAAAAATAATCAGGTAATTGAGGACTAAGGGTACTATTTTGGTCAAATAACACCAATAGTCCCCATATTCCAAGCATTTTTCAGAAAACATTATTGAATAAGTTGGGACTATAGGTACTAGTTTGAAGAATAGTACCAATAGTCCCAACTGCAACTCCCAAAAATAATCAGATAATTGAGGACTAAGGGTACTATTTTGGTAAAATACCACCAATAGTCCCCATATTCAAAGCATTTTCGAGAACAAGTAACCTCTCAGACACTGTGCCATCATATCCTTGGCTAAGCACAACACCTTCAATCATCAAATTAGGGACAAAGTATGCAGCTAAAACTTTAGAGAACACTTTCGGATCTGCATGATATCTCAAATCTTTCTCGCATGTGTGAGTGACCCATTCATCAACTATCCAAGCAGTGCCCATCGCAGTTGCACGTAAGCTGAAAGGACAGGTATCCCTATTGTGTTTGCAAACCAGATGATATCTTTTCTTAGTAGATCTTTGCGTATAAAACTCAAGGTGGTTAACAAGATGATACATACCAACAGATGCTATCATACTGGACTTATTGGAAAAAATAGCACCCTTTGCAAGTGTGTCAACAATTGTGCAATCATCAACACCAAGTCTTGCACTCCTTAAATCTTCCATAGGAATTGAGCTATGGAACGATGCGCCGGGAATTATCCACTGTCGACAATCACGGTTTACCTCATGACTATTCTCTAAAGGTGAAACATTGTGTCGAATGCTCCCATGACCTTCATCACCAACATCTTCGTCATCCCCATCTTCTTCACCAACATCTTCTTCAGATACATCTTCACCATCAACATCAGGATTCTCAACATCAAAGTTTGGATCATCGTCATCGTTGAAATGATAATTATCCAAGTTAGAATCCCTTGGAATCGTCGCCGTAGCTATTGGTGTTTGAGGCAGAATATTCTGATGTAATAGTAAACTTGACAATTCTGCATTTATTCGGGTTATAGTGATGTATAACACGGGTCTTTCAACTAATCCCATAACATAAGCCAACTCAAAATCATCAGTAATCTTTATTCTCATGCTTTCATCTGTTTCTGAATTATCCAATGCATCTATTTCATACATGTATCCACTCATCGGCTTCAACAAACGCAGCTCAATCTTACTTAATAATTTTCAAGTCTATACCATCTGTGGTATAGGAATAATCTCTCTTCCACCCTTATAGGAGTTATCTTGGACCATTCCCTCCATGTGCGAGAATGATTGAAGTTGGTGCCATCTAAACAAAGAAATTAGATATATTACTACATTTTTCTGCCCTATTGGGACTATTATCACCAAATAGTACCAATAGGTCCAACTAAAGCCACCCAATTCAGTTCATATAATCAGAATAAGAGCATGATTTCAAAGCATAACTGCATGATTACAAAAAAGAGAACTCTCCACCCGAAATCACAATAAACACTAAATAAGAATTGGACATATTGGGACTATTAACACCAAATGGTACCAATAGGACCATTATCTGACCAAACCTCCGCTGTCTATTACTCTGTATTACTGTTGGGATAACTCTGTATTACTCTTCTAACAAATAATACGCATTTTGACACCTACTATCTCTCTCTTTCCAATATCATCAAAATTAACATAAATAATACGCATTCTTCTATCCAATTCATCAAAATCAATAGCAATAGTGATAACCCATAATATAATGACTAACAAATTCATCAATCCTTCGTTATTGTAAATTAAAGCACAAACCTTTCAACTAGATCTGACAAGTTTCAACGTTTGCGCGAGAGCGGAATGCCGGGCGAGAGCGGTCCCACGGAGAGAGAGACAATGAGAGTCGGAGCGCGACAGAGAATGACGGGCCGCCGATAAACTTAATTCCGGCGAGAGGAAAAGGTGCGACACCACGAGAGAGAGAGAGAGAGAGAGAGAGAGAGAGAGAGAGAGAGAGAGAGCGGGAAAACACGTTCCAACATAATTGATTGTTTGTTTTGATTGAGGGAAAACACGCTCAACTCAATTTCATTAAGGCAAATGGGTCCAAAATACAAAAGTTGACTATAATTTGACATTTTATGTTGGTGGCTATAATTTGACATTCCTTAACTTGGATGGCTATATAAAAATTTCTCAAAGTTTTTATATAGCCATCAGATGAAATGTCAATATAAAAATCATCAAAATCAATAGTACTAACTATCGCTATTGAGATTATTATCACCAAATAGTACCAATAGGTCCAACTAAATAGTTGGACCTATTGGTACTATTTGGTGATAATAGTCTCAATAAAACGATAAGTTGGCTATAATTTGACATTTTATGTTGGTGGCTATAATTTGACACTCCTTAACTTGGATGGCTATATATATGAATTTTCATATATATATATGGGGAGAGGTTAACGTGAGAACCATTTTTATTGTGAGCGTGAGAACCAAAACCGATGAATTCACGGTGAAGATGATGAATCCGAGAAAATTATCGAATCCAAAAAATAGAATTTTCGCCTCTCATGGGATTCGAACCCGGTGAAAAATTCAATTTTTGAATTCATTAACTTTCTCAACGGATTCATCAACTTTCATAACTAATTCATTTGGTTCTTAGTTTTAGGATAAGAATGGTTCTTATTTGAACCAAACTCTATATATATATATATATATATATATATATATATATATATATATATATATATTTTTGTCTTTGAGATGATAGACGAACTAAAATCGACAAGTATTTTAAGAAATAAAAATGGAACAAAAGCGAAGTAGAATCAACTGATAATCTTCCAATGTATTGGCTTTGAAATATATACAAAGTTAAAAAGATAAATAATTCGTCGACTTTCGAACATTTTTATAAGCTATTACAAAAAGATTATAGATAAACTATTTAAAAGAGCTATAGATAAACTATTTGAATTTTACTGAGTTATGAAACTGGTATAAGAAACAAGTAATAAAATCAATTTTTAGTCGAGTTTGTGTGATATGTACATCTGTATAAATTCTAAATGGATTTCATAGATTGTATCATTTCAAATATTTAGTTTGAATTCAAATTCTATCTTTTGTTATTTATACTATTTATTAGTAATGTCTACTCTTATTTAGTTTTTATTGAGATAAATAACCAATCATTGTAACAATTTATATTTGATTATTAAATATTTTATAAGTTTAAATGAGTTTAGATAATTAGTGGAAATTACTATACGTATTTTGGGACAAATATGAATAGTAAAATTACTTTTAAGAATCTCAAAGGGATATGAACATTAATCGACATGTCTATGTAGATTTTGATAAATTTTTAATCTTTTGTTATTTATACTATTAATTATTTAAAGTTACTTTGTAATATTCAAAAAAATTTATTTAAAAGGATTCATATATTATTGTAGCAACTTATATTTATAAATGAATGAGGAATCAAAGTAATTAGCGGTATTGATATGTGGATTTATGACAAGAACGTGTAGTAAAACCACTTTACTAATCAAGTTTTAGACATGTATGGGCAAATATATTCTAGATGGTTACAAGTGGCTAAACCATAACCTCATCATTTAAGGTCTTTGTCATGTTCCATTGTAATCAATAATTCCAGATGACTGAACACTAGCCCCATTGTTTCGCTTCATACTAGGGGTGATTGAGCCCTAACTGAATATTAAATTGTTTTTAGAATTTCTACTTGTGAACGACAATGTAAATTATTTTTCCGTCAAAATTCGAAGGAATAGAATTAATATATCAGATCTATACGTATTGCCCTAATATAAAGACCATTTAATTTACTTTTATATGACCATAAATAAGAGACATGAACTGTATCTTTCAAAAGTAGGACTATACCTATCAAAACTTGTGTTCAGTCGTGGTCAATTGTATGTTGCAATCTCACGAGTCATTACCAAAAAGGGTTCAAAATTTTAATCTGCGACAAGGATGGTCAGATGCATGATACAACAACTAACGTAGTGTACAATGATTTTTTTCCATTAATTGTGAGGTAATTGCAAAGTTAATTTTTCATACTTTTTAGAAATATTTTATTTAAATTAGTTCAGTTTCTATATATTTTTGGAGAAATACTTTTTTTTATTAACATAGGTTTAATTTTATTCCTATTGATTTTGAAGATATAGAAAGTGAGAAAAATAAAAAAAAACACTCTCCTTGAACTATTTTGTTATTATAATGTTATTTTATTTCAATAAATTGTTAGAATTATATCATTTTGAAATAAAGATACTGACTTATTCTTAAGTCATACTTATAAAATTATAATGTGTAGTGATTCCCATCGAAATTCGATGGGTTAAACACTAGTTTATGATAATGCTGAAACATGAAATATATCACGAAGTGTAACACGAAGTCTCATACCGCCTCGAGCCCACCAAATCTGCAATTCTACATTAGGCCCAACAATGAGCCCATAAACTGCTAAAAAGCTTAACAGAATTTACACAAAGCCCAAACATTCGGCCCACTAAAACGAGGGCTCAATTAGGTCTGATGCGCATATAAATCGCGCTAGGGTTTATGCTCACATTTCCTATCACGCCTGCGCTATCACACACACACACTGCACACAAAACACGTAGTGAGCTGCTGCAATGGCGCCGAAGCAGAAGACCCGCAATCCGGAGCTCATCCCCGGAGTCCGCAAGGTCTCTCGCTCCAAGATGTACCACAAGCGAGGCCTCTGGGCAATCAAGGCCAAAAATGGCGGCAAATTCCCCGTCCACGCCAAGCAGGAGGCCGCCGCTGTCGTCGAGGAGAAGCAGCCCAAGTTCTACCCGGCTGATGACATCAAGAAGCCGCTCTCCAACAAGCGCAAGCCTAAGCCCACCAAGCTCAGGTTTTTTTGGTTCCTTTTAGATTTTGTGTTGGCTGGTTTTTTACAGTTACTATGGATTTTGGCTGATTTGTTTGTAATTTTGTTTGTTGCAGGGCGAGTGTTACTCCCGGGACAGTTTTGATTATTTTGACCGGAAGGTTTAAGGGGAAGAGAGTTGTGTTCTTGAAGCAACTTACCTCTGGACTGCTGCTTATCACTGGTGAGATTTTCACTTTTATTTTGTTTGAAATGTGTGTATTTCTGTGTCCTTTTTTATGTCTTGGGTTCAGAGTATTGCTCTTCATGATTTGAATGAATTTGCTGCTCCATTTTTTTTATTGTCCCAGTGAAAATAGTGTTTTCAGATAACGCCTTTTCACTGATTGCCTTCAAACCTGTTATTAATCTCCTTTTTTGTAGTGAAATATTACAATCTTCTTGTTTTAATACCTATTTGTATGCTTAAAAAGATATTGTAAATTGTGAAAAGTTGCCTTTTATGTGACCCAATTCTTGTAATCATCTGTTGTATGTGTGTTGGTTAGTTTGTGGCGATTCTCCTTTTGGGGCAAGATTGCTTCAGTTCTTGTATTGCCCAAGTAATTCGAATCGTCAAACACTGAGCCTTCTGTTGATGCTTTGTTGAGTCTATCCAATTTGGGTGACTCCAACTTTTGCGGATGTGTGTTCTCATATCCTATTGCCTTGAGGAGCAGGTTCCTGCAATTACCTCTTTGGATTTGCCATGAGAAATAAATTTTTTGTTGTTCAATCCCTAGACAATTCTTGCTTCAATCTTGAGCTGAGCTTGGTTTTGCCAGTCTACCTTCTTGGTGTGGAACTAATCTCTGAGCTATTAGCATGAAGTGCCTTTTTCCCCTTTGCTTTATGATGTGTAGACGAAATGGAACCTCTTAGAAAGTAGTACCGTTATATATATTGCATATTTGAGTTTTATCTAATGCTATGAAATGGAGATGATTTGAATTTCTCCATATGACTGTTTTATCTGTGTAGGTTTAGGTCTTATATGATGATTCACATTATTGGGGCGAGATATCTCAAATTCTTTCATTGCCCAAGTGATTTTCAATCATCAAACAGCAATCCCCTTCTGTTGATTCTGTGTTTTGGTCGTCCATTTTGGTTGACCACTCACCTTTTCCGGAGAGGGTGCTCTCATATCCTATTGCCTTGGGTAGTGGGTTGCCACAATTACCTCTTGGGACTTGCCATGAGATTCATATATATTAATAGATTGACCAATTAGGATTGTAGTATGTTGATTTTGTAGTCTTTAGTAATTAGTTCAGTCTGGAGGCTAAACATAGTTTGCACCAATTCCACTTTCCTCTTCTCAACTATCACTCCATGTTTGTGTTCTGTTACTTCTGTAGATGTTATTTCTCGACTGTGATCATTTACTTTTTTCTAACACCATTGCAGGTCCCTACAAGGTGAATGGTGTTCCTCTAAGACGTGTCAACCAGGCCTACGTTATCGGAACCTCCACAAAGGTCGACATTTCTGGTGTGGATGTTTCAAAGTTTGACGACAAGTACTTTGGCAAACAAGTTGAAAAGAAGAAAAAGAAGGGAGAGAATGAATTCTTTGAGGCCGAGAAACAGGTCTGTCTGTCTCCCATCATATTCACAACCGTGATTAATTCGTTGGATTGATTTTTCTGTTCTAATGGTGCATGGTTTAAAAATATAGGAAAAGAACACACTCCCAGCAGAGAAGAAGGACGACCAGAGCTGTCGATGCCCTTTGTTAAAGGCTTTGGAATCTATCCCAGATTTGAAGGCTTATTTGGGTGCAAGGTTCTCTTTGAAGGCTGGCATGAAACCACATGAGTTGGTGTTTTAGAGGAGAGGCGTTTTTGAAAATTGAGCACTATTTTGTTATTTTTTATTTGCTTTGTCCTTTGAACCTAATCATCCTAGGGGTTGTATTGAGAACAAGTATCTCTCTCTAGTATAAACGTTATGAAAGTTTTGCTTACATCTTTCTATCTCCATATGAAATTTACTGTTGACAATTTCGTGTATCTTGGATTGTGTTTAAATCTTGTAGAAGCTGAGTTTTTAGTCTGTAGGAAGTCGAAATATAGTCTATTTTTGTTTTTTGAAGAGCATTTACCACTAAACTAAATTTATAATCTACTGACTATAATTGAGATTACAAAAGAATATTTGTCTACGTTATTTTTTGAATGTACTTTCTTTTAAATAAATAGTCTAACTTTTTCGATGTACATCAACTTTTAGAGATACAAGTAACAGTTATCACCATTCCGTTTATTAACACGATTATAAATTGAATTGTGAAAATTTCTGTTGAGGAATGTTACAGATTGGCGTATTTGCCAGATCAACCTGATAAGCAATTATTGCAAAACATAATTATTTAATTTGCTATGGTAAAACAGTATCTGGGAATATAAATGATATTACGAGTTAAGCATGTAACGAAATACAATTTAAATTTAACATGAGACAACCTCATGCTTTCTAATCCTTTTCAACCTCAATGAGTGATAAAACATATTTTGGCTTCTTAGTAATAATACAATTTAAATATAACATGCTTCAGGTCAAATCGTCTACAAAGTTTGTCAAACTAAAACACTTCTATAAACCAAAAATAATAAAATAAATAAAAACTCTTATTCCCAAAATTCTGCTATCAACACTTAAGCAGTTATCTTTTTTCTAGAACGATTTCTATCTTTACCGTTACCTTGTTTCTGGCCGCTACGCTTGTGACTTTCACCTCTCTCATGAACGCTCACATCCTCGTATTCGATTGGTTTGATTATAACACCGGCTTTCTTCACCACCTGTCCATGAATATAGCACAAAACTGAGAAATTTTTACATGAAAATGGCTCTTCAAAAAGTTATGGCGTGGACACAAAGTTATGCAGCACATAATACAAGATCGAGAGTTTTCGAAGCGCACCTCTGGACGGTTGAGAGCTCCAATGGCGGTGACAGGGTTGAATTCAGGTCCAATTGGCATCCGAATACTTTGTTCAAAAACTTCCTTTGATGTGTAAGGATAAGGTAGTGTCTTCGTGTGGAGTTTTTCAGCCTACAAGGACAAAATTGTAATCAGCCACAGGTGTTTACTACCACGAATTAAAGGAGGATAATCAAACATCTCGATGCTTTTCCTCGTAAGGAAGCCAAGAAAACCAAGCAAAACTCTTTATTTCAATCACTAACGATAATGATGGTGATTTGGAAACGAAAAAGAAGGAATATCATCATTTTGTGCAATAACTACAACTTAGAAACAAATATGGATTTTGTTAACGACCATCCGACTTCAACGTAGAGATGCTTCTCAAAGACGTAAAACCCGTCACAACAATTAAGAAAATGACTAGAGATAGACTAACCTTTTTACCAAGCTTTTCTGAGATTATGACGTTGTTAAGATGTGCATCCTTCCTCTTCTTCAGAGATTTGGACCTTTTCTGTTTTGCAGCCTCGTGCTCTTTCAACATCCAAGAAGGTAAACCTCTCTTTTTTTGTATGCCGGTCCACTGACCCCAGCCAGGAAGTAAAACAGGCTTTTCTGGTTCTGGATTTTCCTCATCCAACACTGCCTCTTTTTGTTTTACAAAATCTTCTTCTACATCATCACCAGCGAAAGCCCGTTGTATCAGTTCCGCTTGAGATGGAAGTTCATAAGTAGACTTGGGGCCTGAAGATAATATTCCATCTACCATTTCCCCTCCACTATCTGAATCAGAATCTTCATCATCATCCTGCCAAAAAAAATTCAGTTACTCATCCGTTACTTGACACGATAAGAAGATCAGTTACATTTTTCAAATAAAATACCTCAGATTCCTGAGCCTCTGCAGTTTGTGCTACAATTCCAGGCTTGCGAATATTGTGGTCATTTTCAGTCCTTTAACAGCATCTGACGATTGCCTTACCTATTCGTCAGCCACAACATTGATTTTCATTTAGTAAGTTCTCTAACAAAAATTTAAGTGAGTTGGAACCAGAGAGACGGAGATAACCTTTTTCCAGGAATCAGAAGATAGATAAGCAACCTCATAAGTTGTCTTAGGTTCAGGATCTTCAGCATCTCCAAAGCTCTGTTATAGTTGCATGTGAGAAAAAATTGAATAGAAAAAGGGACATTTCTACAAATCAAACACAAATACCACATACTAAAAACAAATATTTAGGGGAAATAATCATAGTAGCTCGAATTCCAGGTGAGCCTAAACACAAGGAATCAGATGAGGATCACTTCTAGGAAATAAATGCTGAATCCTATTAGCTTACCTGGATCTAACATGGACGACAATACATGTCAGAGACCTCTGGCTCTCAAGGCTACAAGTCATGTTATTTTCGACCCACGTATTCAGGAACATTGGTAAAGCTTTATGATAAAATTAGTTCACCTAGACAGTAGACACTCAGGTTTACATTGGTTATCTACTTATCTTATAGATAAACTAGTTTCGCCTAATTCACATTTTCTATAGCTTGTCCCACACAAAATAATGACTCAAGCATTTGATCGGAGTAAAAATATTTGCAATAAATGTTCTATCATTAAGCAATAAAGATTCCATCAATTGATGAAGAGGAAGAGAACAAATATTTTCACCTTAAATACTGAATCTTGACTGAACCCAAATTCTTCCCGAAGTAAAGTAGGGTCAATATCCATCTCTTTTAGAGATTTTCCAGTTTGATCATGTTGAGTATTATCCTCTGCGGCCTCAGCATCACTTTCACTGTCACTATTACCATAGTAGTTATTCACTTTTACCTTCTTTCTTGTTACACTAACCACCTTTTCAGGAGCACCAAACACCCTCCTACCACCTGGGGTATCCTTGGCATCGTTGTTTGAGCTTCCCGACTTACTTGTATCACCCAACTGCTTCAATGATGACTCATACTCTTCAAGAGCAAGTTTTGCTTCTTCATCAGCAGCCTCTTTTCTCTTTTTCAGCCCTCGCACCTATGAAAAGAAAAGGCTAAGTACTATGCTTAGACAACTTCATTACCACATGATGGCAGTTATTCCGGTAAGATTAACCCAATATTTCAGAAGATTTTAAGAGGGTCGAGTGAAGATACAAAAGATGCACCAAGATTACCATGAAAGGTAAAGAAAGCACTCCCGGCGTAGGCAATTCATCATCCTTCTAGGACTTGAAGTGTCTTCTCCTTAGCCTTCTTGATCAATTTTCCACAACTTCCTGGTCTGAACCAGCTGACATGTCATCACTGTCTTCACCATCGCTGCTATCATCACTACCACTGCTTTCTTTGATAGAATTTATTTTTCTTGTCAAAGCAGCATGTTGGCTAAGTTGCTCACTAAAGGCTGCTTTGGTAGCATCATCTTGGACATCTAAACCACGTTTTAAGATTCGCCTGGCCCATTTGGAGCTGTTCTTGTGCTTCAAGGTCATACGCTCCTGCAGGAATCAAGGCATCAAGCAATAGTTTTGACTCACAAAAGTTTCTTCAAATCAAGAATTCTGATACCACTGGGAACAAGAAAAACAAATGCCAAGGAAATCCCAAATAGATCAGAAATCATGGCCAATTATGAATAAAAGTTACCTCAGCCCTTTTGAACTCTATCTTCATTGCATGTTCCCTGGCAGCTTCTGGGTCCATTCGAATTGAAGCTTCAGCTGCCTTTGTTTTATCTTTCTTCAACAGCCTGTGATACGTTTTGGACTTTATCTTTTTAACTCGTTTTGCCTTCATTTCATGACGAAAAAGAAGATCACGCATTTTTGCAAGCCGTTCCTGCCTTTCCTTTACATCTTCAATGGATATCTGCAATATACCATCAAGAAATTTGTAGTGTTGCTTAAAAAAAATTAGGTAGCCTTTTACTAGGGCAAAAACATGAAAAGAAAAGATCTAGAGGATCAGAGATGCGGACTAATGATTGTTATGGATTATATGGACATGATACCTCGTTCAGTTTGAGAAGCTTGGCACCATCTCTTTTGTGAGCTTCAACAACTTCACTTTGGTTGACCAACGAAGCCATTTTCTTCTCAAAATCAGTTCTTGGTTTAAATTCAGAAGCAATTGCTCCTATAGTAGAATATCCTAAGTCCTTATCCTCGTCAAAAAACAATGTAGGTGCCTCTCTGTTCCTCTTGACCAAAGGTTCCCACCTGGTAATGTCCTTCTTAGATTGTTCGTAGGCAGCAATCCGCTCAATCCGCTCTTGATCAGTCTTGGCCACTGGTGCCAGAGTAGGAACAGACTTCTTCTCCATCCGGTGCAAGTCCTTCCTGAGTTTGCTGAAGCCAGACTTACCACGTAGCGGATCTAGAAGGTCGTGAATGCTAATCCGGCCATCACCATCGAGAACATCACCACTAGGATTATACTCAGACTCTGGATAAGCCTCGGATATTATTAAATCCTTTTTCTTTTTACCTGGGAATAAGATTATGGGAGCACATCTTTGTGAGTTCCGGCAAAATGAATTCAAACCCAAGCACATTACTACCGATATGGACCACAATATTATAGAGACAAACTAACCAGTTTCTAGATATACATTATGTTATGGTATCAAAGTGACAGGAACATCGATAAAATTTATTATCCAGGGAGAATTACACGAGAGAAAAATACCTCCAAAAGCATCAGCGGGAAGTCCAGTAATCTCCTCCAACATTCGAGCATGTCTTCCTGGATCTTCATTCTCATCATCATCATCATCCTCTTCTGCGTCAGATGCTACCTTCCAATCCTATAAATGAAACACGGCAACTTTAAAATGGTGCAAGTCTCCATGCGTCTGTACACTCATGCACACAGAGAGAGAGAGAGAGAGATGGAAGGGGATAAAGAGACCTCAAAGTCTTCAGGAAGCTCAAACTCGTAGTTTTCGACAGGATCATACCGCTTATTCTTCATGGACTCCTCTTCCGCAACACCTTCTTCATATTCATAAACGTCATTCCCAACAGCAGCATCGGAATCAATCTCTTCATCACCATCCGAAGCTTCTCCATCGACAGCCGGATTAAAACGCTCGAGCTCCTTCCTCAAAGCATTCGGCAACCGAGGTCCACTTCGGCGTTTCTTCTCACCACCTTTCTCCTCCTTATGCTTACCACTCGAGCTCAGATTCTTCCTCTTCTTGCTCCTAACCTCTCCTCCATCTCTCCTCCGGCGTTGCGTAATTTCACCCCTACATTTACCCTTCCCTTTCTCCGCCATGATTTCTCGCAGTTCCTGATACAAATTCCCCGCTCAGTTAACAAGGTTCCACTCACTAGCCCACCTCCTAGTAGTTTCTGATCGCGAAAAAGCACCGAAATTCAGATATAAATATCCACAAATAGCAGAGCTAACCTTGTACTAGGCGGATTAGAACTGACGAAGCCGTGCGGAAAAGCTAGCTTGAGCTGTTTATGTTCTACAATTGCGCGCATTCGTTTACTTCGGTGGCGCCGTCGCCGTGGAGGTAGGATGGAGATGGCGGTGGAGAGAGAGTGTGTGTTTGGAGGGGGAGGGGGAGAGAGAGAGATACCTGACTGCGGAGAGCTTTACTACACAGAGAAGGTAGAAGGTAGGCCTGTAAATGGGCTTCGCAACTGCCCCAAAACCCTAGGCCCAAAATGTATAGCGTTGAAGGTAGAATCGGATGGGCCTTCTGTTTTAGCTACAAACCCCACTTCGACTAATATAAGGAGATTGTATTTTTCGAATAGTCCATATAAATATAGAACAAATAAAATATTCTATGAGAAATTAAATCTTCTGATATAATACTTTATTTAAATTTTGGAATTTGAATGAAGTATCAAATCACTTGGTTATTGGCTTGATAAAAAGTTAAATTTGTTCGAGTTCAATACATTATTAATTTTAAAATAATAAATTAATAATTGTTATTAATGAGAAAAGCCTTATTCGGACAATAGTAATCAAATATATTTGTTTGTTTTGGATATTATGAATTTTTGCGAAAAATAAACATATCTCAAGTAAAATACTTGCTTATTTGGTACGGCATACGTTTCTAATTTCGGAAGCAGAATAAGTAAATAAATAATTGTTTTGGCTTTTATTGCTAACAAACACGATAAAATTAAGAGATCCCAATTTGTAACGCCCGAATCATGTCCTCACAAAATAACACGACTGTTTTTCCATTATTTTCCTCTCGTCGGAAACGCCAAATTGTTGAGTTTTATGTTTTGGATTCTCGAGAAGAAGATGTAACTCTATTGTTACCACAACATTTATCAAACTTCTGAAACTCTAATCAACCTAGTTGTCTCGTCCTATTACAATAGCTTTATTTAGGGTTGTAAAATCAACAGATTATGTGGAGTATATTCTTTCATGTTATCCAATATTTGGACATTCGAGGATTCCCCCATTTTATATGTCCAATAATCATATACATTTTTTTCACTAATATACGACATTTATAAATCATGCATTATTTTTTTCAACCGCATTTTAATACTAGAGTATGAGATTAAAATACGATGGGACTTTTTATAACAACAAAATGACATAGAATGGAGGATCTAAGGTAATACTCATTGAGCCTCAATATGGTGCATATTGGAGAAAAATACACGTGTTTGATTTTGTTTGCGAACAAAACCACATCTTCGAAACTCAATTCTCCCAAAAGGGGCTTCATATAAAACACCTAAAATAGACCCATATACTTCTTCCTTTATACACAAATACAAGAAGTAGTGAGTTGACATATACAAATTTTCACCTTTGTACAAAAGCTCATTGCCTGTTCAGAGATTGAATGGCAAGCTTGGCTGCAAGCATTGAGATGTTGTCTCTGGCTAGTTGAGCAGCTTTCTCCAGTCTTTCGAGTGTATCCATTATTTCCATCGATGCCAGTTTTTCTTTCTGTAACTTCGCCAATTCAGATTGAGTTGAACCTGCAATTCGAGGGGTCAAAAGAGACTCAAGAAAACAACGTAAACACAAACGCACTGAAAAATGCACAGTCAAAACACATGCAGCAACTTCAAATCTTCTATTACATTTTTTTTACTTTTCCAGCAAGCATCTCCTCTTGGCTCTTTATGCAGCAATCAAGTATTTTTCAAAGTAATTTTGTCAGACTTGCATACAAATCTGGTAAGCTTGAAAATCTGGGAATCTCTTCATAGCAAGGATCACAGATGCGGTCATTTATGTATACGTGCGTGTGTGGGGGTGTTTTTATTTTTTCTTTCTTTTTCCCCCTATTTAGCTGTATTCATTCATTTGCAAAGTCCAAAAAACAGAATTATTACCAATAAGCAGGAGATTTTTGACCAATTAAATCAATCCAGAAAAATTATTAGATAAAGTGAGTTCAATGGTTGTGGTAAGACTTGCAAGTAAATGTCCTACCTGAAACAGGTTGAAGCGCTGCAAAAGAAACACGTTCAGCAACAGATGGAATGAAATCTTTGATGCAATCCAAAGTTATTTGCTTTTCAGCCCAAACAAGAGAATTTGTAATTTGAGTTTGCAATAATGCTTCCCTTGGTGTCTGTTATAGATAGTTCAGAAAAGTAATTAGGATCTGTACTCAGGCAACCCGAGCTCATCTCGTCCACGAACAAATATAAAAGATGTCTTTCGAAACGTATGGGCAGCATTTCTAATAAACTACTTAATAAAAAGCCACCCCATTTCATATAGTCTAAAATCCTCTCACATATGAAATAAAGGTAACAGAATTTCTTCCATCAGTTCAAGACATTAAATGTAGTTTCATTTGAAACAAAATCATCTTCCAGTCAAACTCTATTTAAGTCCAAGCTATAAAGAACCGTTACTTTTAGTAAATTTAAAGTACGAACAAAGAGAAAAATTGTCTTCTATGTAAAGCAAACCGCTACTGAATAGAATGTTCCACTATTTTCCTAGTCACACGTGTTAATGCTTTCAAACTTCTATACTTCCCGCATCTGTATAACTAAATGGTTTAGCAATGCAATTTAAATTATGACCAAGTTGAGGGGGCATAATAATTCTCCATTAGAGTTGGGAAAATGGCCAAACTTTTCGCATTTAAGGAGCTACTGATGCATTTACATTAAGCTCAAGGTGCTGAATGGTTCAAATTTAAATTGAAGGAATAAAATGACTAAATCTATTATGTTAATTTTGCCTATACATATACATATATATTGTTTTAAGTACCCAATGACCGTGACTGCTCAAGAATTCAGCATATGTAGATAATAAAAAATGTACTTACAAGACACAGATAATAGAAAAACACATGCACAATGTTGAGTGCAAGTCCTCTGCTGGATATATGTATATATATATATATATAGAGAGAGAGAGAGAACCTTCAATTTTATCTCCAACCTATTCAAATTGTGAAGAACTTCCTTCAATTTCAGAACTTCAGAGTTTATTTCTGTCATGTTGAGAGGAACATTGTCTTGCATCGGTGTAACTTCTCCAGTCAAGTACGGTTGTGCCTGCCATGGAGCTTACAAGTAAGCAATAGGACTTAATTCAAGGTAACTAGCTTTGTATTTTTTACTAATATCATTTGTACAAGCAATAAATATGAAAAGTATTTCAGTATAAGTTTATTCACAAAATGTACTTTGTAGTCTGTGTGTAAAGCTTGAACCATTTTTAGATCATTCTGTTGGGAAAATCTCAAAATAATAAGAAGCAGCAGCAACCGACATCCTCTATCATAAACAAGTCATTTGGACAAGTAACTCTTCTAAATCCAGTATAGAAAGCCTACAATGAACATGCAACACAGCCAGTTAAAAGATCTTAAAGATACTAAATTGCTAATGAGGAGTCTTATGATGTCTGGAGAAACATTCGTGCATACATCTAACCCTGTTTCGCTGTTCCTACAGATCTAGTAAAAGAATTAAAAATTGCATGAGTTGGTTAATTAAAACTCTTGCAGTGAACTAGAAGCCAGTCATTTCATGAATCTATTATATAGAGTTAACCACCAAAGGTAAAACAAATGAAATGACGCAAATAAAAATATGGTTAGCGCATCAACCGAATTGGGAAGACTAATAAGCTACTCTTTTCTTTACCGGTTCTTATATTTGGTTTTTCATTTTACAAAACTTTAAAAACTATTATTTCTTATGTGTATATTAAAAATCTACTACTTTTACTTTTATTCTCAAATTGAAGAAAAAATATTAAAGCAAGAATGATATCACTATTTTAATTTTGTACCATTCACTAGCTTCTATATATAATTAGTCACCCAAAACACTGAACTCAAAAAATGAAATAATTCAATTAGCCACCAAACAAAACCAATAATTGGAGAACTAAGTAATATGGTACTTAAAAAGTGAAGCAACATTCTCATGAAATCAACAAAATTAATACCCTTCATTATAAATGAATTTGATCCTATACTATCTTTTTCATTGCTCATGGTACAACCCTATCACACAAAGCATCCAGTGGTGCACATTGCCACATGCGACCAAACTGGCGTAATAAAAGAGACATTTTAGTTTAAAAAGTTTGGCTAGTCATAACCCCAAACATAAAATAGAATGAAATTAAATGAGTGATTCGATCATTAACTGTAATTTCTAAAGTTTTAATAAAATGTTTAATTTACATGTAAAAGAAAATAGAAAATCCTAATGGCATCATACACCACGTCTCATCTATAATTAATTTGTAATCACAATAATCCCATAGAGATGAAAAATATCATGCAAAGAGAACATGTCCCACTATTTTACTAATTAGTACCAAGAACACCTCCACCTTTAGTTCTTGCCACATCACACATGTCGCTATCATGTGGACATCACTCCTGAGTACCATCACATTTGTACACCTAAGGTGGGTACCAAAATATATGCTTAATAAAACTCTGATGGATGTGGCCACCAATGCTGTACAATAATGACTTCGCAGCCTCCTTACCATTATTAATTTCGCAGCTATATCTATATGATTATATGTCATTTGAAGTTATATATAAATGTTTAGACAAAAATAGAGCAAAATTATCTGACATACTGACTTATTAATCAATTGTGGCAGAACCTATCTTCTTTAGGAGCTAGTATACATTTTCCCCATACACAAATACAGTATTTGGAGATTGATGGAGGGTGTTTCAGATATTAGGTGGAATTGAGGTTTTGAGGATGTTATTCTCTTGCAAAGCCTATTGCGAGTCTTTCTTTCTGTACTATTCTTCCTCATTTTCATTGTCTAAAGCCATTTGGGAGATTTTGGGGCTGACCAAGGTCCAACTTTCTCCGTGATTTATGGTTTTTCCATTCGTGATGTAGCACGACTGAGAAAATTCTTATATTCTTCAAACTGAAGAGCAGATATCACTATTCTCTTGCACAAAACCTCAAGAACAAAGTTTAAAATTAAATTAAACTTGGACTTGTTAAAGAAACCTATATCATGTTCTGATCTAGTTACAATTGATAAAGGGTGGTTCATCAGAAATAAACATAAGGTGCTTGAGAGACCCATGGTGACCATTATTTGCTAGTCCACTTGGTTGTAGATGAATTGGATAATTTCAATGATAAGGTAGGACATATAACTATGTAACTAGTAATGGGTTAGAATTTAACTAGTAATGGGATAGAATTTAGCTTAAGACGGTTCATCAATTCCAAAGCATAGGGGCTCGAACACTTGTTTGTTTCAAACTTCTTTCTAAGATTGGAGATTAGCTCTTTCTAATTGTATTTTAGCCTTGATTCTGTAATTTTGGGGGCGGATCACTTGTCCACAGTATGTATCTTCTTTCTTTTCATATAATAAATGTTTTTATTTCTTATCAAAATATGACTAAAAAGGACCAAGAAAATCAAAATAACACAAAAAAAAGAAATAATTAAGCCAAAAAAACGAAGCAATTAGAGTCTTCAGATAAATAGCATCTTTAAAAGAGCTTCAAGTAAGGACTAAAGTAAGTACTACTTAAATTGAGATGTGATTCCATGAGGATTCTTCAAATGGGTTATTTCTCCTTTCCATGATAAAGTTCGCAATTTCTCCCGTTCTTGTAGTCATATTAAAACTAGAAGGCGCAACATCAGCAATCTTATGATTAGTTCAATCTTCCTCTCCAATAGGCGAAGCATCTCGTGCAATTCCTTAGAACTGCTCACATCCACCCGTTCCTTGGTCATACACTCGGCTAACAGTAGTTCCTTCTCTAGACACTGAACCTTCCTGGTCTCTTTATCCAAATTCTTGGATATCCTAGACAAATTTTGCCTAAGAAAACAAGACTGGCCTAACATGTTATTTGTTTAAGTTTAAGAACCTTCGTACAGCATGTTGCAGGCATTGAAGGCCAAACTTCGGACTGAGTCCCGTCCTCATTGATGACAATGCCACAAGCTTCAATGTCGCATAATGTTTCAATTCATTTAGTTTCTTAAACAAACCTGACTTTCTTTTTTTAAATGTCTCGCGTCGTGTACAATCGTCAGCAATTAACTCGTATTTGATCTTTGAATGAACCATGGTAAAATTATTTAAAGCTACAAAAGACTATAAAGAATTTCAAGTTTGTAAGGAATTAGAGAGAACAAATAATGAAAATTGTATTATGTGTGATAATGTAGGTAAGATAAACTCATGCTTATCTATAAAGTCCTGCGCTAATATCATGATGCACTATCATCAGTCTTAACCAATTTATCTACACAAATACTATTCACATAACTACTTATTGAACCTTACTTCAAATCATGGACAATTAGGGCTAATTCATTGTATTACACCTTGACATGTCTCAAACTCTCAATAGAAATGATACTACTAACTATTGACTTACAACATGCACAATAAGTTATTATCATTTTTTCAAAAATAAAATTAAAAAAAATAAACCGCATGACCATGCTTAATTAAATCAAACTAAACTCTCTTTCATATAAAGTTCATATAATTTCATTTCTTCAAATTAGTAGTCCATCGCCAGAAGCTCCAAAAGATCAAGCAAAAAGAACCTATTTGTCTAGAAGTTGGTCATTAACACCGCTTCATTTGGACATAGATTAAAAAATCTATCACGGTACCATCAGTGTCAATAATTTCCTAAAAATTCATTAATTACTAACACGATGCCAATAAATAATCCAACTCTTAACATATTTTAAAGGTAACTTAATATATCTTTATAAAAATAGCACACATGTTGTTACATGGAAATATCCTATAAAAGACCGTGTCCTTAAAGACCAAAATAAATATATGATGAATACAAGACTCGTGCATCAATTCAATAGAGCCATGATCATCAACTCAATTACTTTTCTAGGAACCTCAGTTAGTTGTTCATGCAACTATTGGCATCACAAGTTTCACTAGTGACACTTGTATGGCTATCTATCAACCTAAATCTTGCTGCTAATATTCAACACCTTTTACAATGTTGACCTGATTGCTATGATATTTGATGTGCCTCAAAGTATGATTATTCCTAGTGTTACTTCCAATTATTATACACAATGTTTAATCTATTCTTAATCATCTAGAAACCAACATAAACAAGCCAATATTTGGTAGATGCATAACTTGCCCGTTTCAACACATCAACAGTAATGGAATGAAACAATTGCACAAGAAATGTAAACAAATTAGTCTAAGATGACCTACCTTTTTGAACTCCAATAGTTTTACTCGAGCTACACCCCTGATCAGGACCAATGCTCCAATTTCTAATTTTTCGACCTGCAAAAACACGGGAGAGAGTGCAGGATAAATAAGCATATAACTTAGTACATAGAAGGATATTGAAGCATGGAAACTCACTTTCTCTATTGTGACCAAACAACCGTATCGAGCAGCAAAGGATGCTTCTACTGACGTACCACCAAGACCAATTGGATCTAACACAAAGTGCACAAACAACTTGTTCTTCTGAAACAATGACTGTATTGAAGAAAATAAAAAAATAGAAATACATAAGACACTACTAAAGAGTTGGAAGTATATTCTTAGGCATACTTATATTAGTTTGGCCCATTGGTAATCAAACAAACCAATATTGAAGCGCTTTTAATACCAAGCTCCATCCAGCAAAGAAAAACAAAGACCATAACGTGTATTGATAGTTTGATACTTGGGATTGAGATCTTGAAGCTAGTTACCTACCGTTATGATGCAGAATTCAAACACTATTTCAACTCTTAAGCCCAATGCAATAAAGACACTAAGACATCTCAAGGATATAGACGAGATTCCTAGGGTGTGAATCAAAGCACTGAAATCTGGTCGTTTGTGCTCAGCATTTAAAAATATAGAATTAGATTTTCCTAAGTCTTCAACTCATTAGACTCTAATGCAGCCAGGTTAGATGAATTGTTGCTATCACTTATGCAAATAATGTAATTTAATTGCATAATGAGTTAGGTGAGAATATAATAAGAATCCCTAGTCCTTACCAATGCTCCCAAAAGTAATTGGTTACAAAGATAGAATTCCCTGGATATAGTTTCTATACCTCTTCCAGCAGCGCTATATATCTTGCTTCATATAGATGAAGGCTTTTAACCTCAGATGGAATGAGCACCTATACATACAAAAGGCAGAAAGAAAAAGAATCATCCTCCCTGTATGAATATCCACAACCAAAATGTACACAAAGGAAACTAAGTCGCATTTGGTTTAATGTACTTCTACATAGAGCATCCAGTTTAGCAACCATAAAATAACTTTTTGAAACCAGTTTCAATCCAAATGTAAACTTTATTATCATGTTTGAGTGCCAAAAAGCTCGGAAAGTCGAAGCATGTGTCAATATGTATATCATTGCTGTATGGAACCACCACTCCAGGGAATACATCAAGTTCACCTCTGACAGCCAAAATTCTTGACCAATGGCATTTTTCTCTGTTTTATTAATGAAAGATATGCCGTGAAATCTACGAAGTACTATAGTCATATAATGTCTCAACTACTTGGGAGTTGGACCAACTGCTCCACTTTCATATTATACACCCGTAAATTCCATTGTTGAATAACTCATCAGGTGCATGTCAGAATCAGGTGCTACCGCTAGGATAAACCATAGTCGTTAGCAGCAGCACAACTTTTTTTTCCCTTTAAATTGGTAATGCAGAACACGTTCCTTTGATAACGTCCCAAACTTACTCCACAAGTCTAGGAATGTTGAAACTTCCAACAACAACCTCCCAATGACATAATCGAGATTCTGCTGAAAATCCCAACAATCTCTTGAAGCAGCAGTCTAGGGAATTCAAATCCACGACCTTGCTCTGTTCCCAATTATTCAGATCAATCGCTGGTAGCTGTAGCTGTTAAAAGAAGCACCAAATATATATTGGACTTATTCCAAACAACAATCTCTTGATCGCATGGCACTGAAACCATAAAATTGCACATCTACTCCATTAGTCACCTCAAGTGCACAGAAATTCAAGTGTGGTCATTTATCGTAAGCCTACACTTCCTATAGAGTCAAAATTCTCCAGTCCAACAATTGGTGTCGTATCGATTTGGAAACTGATAGGATATGGCCCAACCTCTCAGGCCCAACCTCTCAGGCCCAACAGAGCTGGACCTAACCTACTGTTGCCCTACACGGTTATGCCTAAATGACGATTCCTAAACCCTAATTATGGGTAACGGTAATGAGGTAACGGCAGTAATCATGGGTAATAATGGTGGAGATCATGGTCAGTTATGGGAGAGTTATGGCCCGCCTATCAGGGGATTCGTGGGACATGATTTACGTTTATGTATAAATAGGAGTTGGATTGAAGGTAAAAGGGTTAGCAAATTACTGAATACTAGAGCCCTTTGAGATACTTGCTGTAATCGAATTATAGTAAACATCTTGAGGATCATCTCCTCCGTGGACGTAGATCTTATTCTTGATCGAACCACGTAAAAGTCTCTTGTGTTCTTTACTGTTTTCATAAATCTCTCATACTAGATTTATCATTGGCGCCGTCTGTGGGAACTCTCTTGAACAAAAAGCTGTGTTTTCTACAATCTAATGGCGAGGACACGTGCAAATGCTAGTACTGTCGGTGATGTCGGTAACAACCGTGCGGAGGACGATCAGGTGGTCACACAACGCCGGGAAAGGGAATTATGGCGCCACCAGCGGTCACACACCGATGGTCACATGGAAAATGTTTCCATACACCTCGTGATCGCCGCCCCCACGAAGAGAAGACATCGACCTCGATGCGGTGAATGCGAGGTTCACCGCTCCCACGAGGTCCTCGGTCGGCAAAGGTCCGAATTCCTCAACGTCAACCTCAATCAATTCCGAGTTTCCTCAACCGGAGGACAAATGGGCGGGCCTCAAGAGTGCCCGAAGTCGGTAACGAGCAATCGAGGTCGCTACCTCTCCGAAACAATCAACGTTCATCACGACATAACGATCGCCCGATACTAGGGTTCATTCGTCTCATACCTCCGCGGAGTCGTTCTCCACCTCGATATGATACCCATAAAATGGGCGGGAAAGAAGGAGGAAAGACGGTCGAACTCCCCACGAAGAGATGACGACGTCGTTATCGATCTCCCACCCCCGGAGAGGATGGTAACGAACTCCCGGATTCGACCGACACGGACGAATTATCTCACCTTTTCAAGGAGATTCGGATACACCCTTGCCGCAATGATACCGGGCTCGAATATTGCTGCATACGATGGCCTGGAGATCCTTCCGACTTCCTATTGCCTATACCACCAATATGGCAAACCGAGGATGGAAGATTTCCATATGTAAGGTCTTTCCGAGGTGCTAATCTCCAACGCCGACGTTGGTTCACCTCGCTTCGCCAGAACAGCATCCATTGCTTCAAAGACCTCATGGATCAGTTCAAATGGCGTTTTTACCAGAAGATGCCGCCTCAACAACCTTCGTCCGATCTGCTTACAATCCGCCAAGGACGGGATGAAACAATGTCAAATTTCGTCTCCAGATTCATCATGGAATCCCTTAAAATCGATGAGAGTAACGATCTCTACATCATCAACGCATTCAAGAACGGGATCCGACCGAGCTCAATAAAGAGATCACCCGTGAGCGACCAAAGACGACTAGTCGTCTTTGGACCTGTTGACAACTTTGTCAAGGGGACGAGTCGGACCAGAAGAGAGAGATCTCGGGATGAGCAATGATCGAGAGAAAAAGCCGGAGGATCGGGGCGAGGTCTTTGAGCAATGCGTTCGAAAGAATAAAGAAAGGACCAATGAGAATCAGTGGGACCTCGACCAAACTCTGGTAGTAACGATCGCCCTTTATTTAAATCCGAGTGAAATATGAGCTTCACTTGAGCTCTTTCCAAAACCTCCTCCCATGAAAGGAGGATCGAAAAAAGTCAGCAGAAAGTATTGTGACTACCACCAAGTGCAGTCACGATACGAAGATTGCAAGTCCTTGGGCTCGCAGTTGACGAGCTTGTGAAGGAAGGGCTGAAGAAGTACACCGGCCGACTGGGCCGGGTAATAAAAGCAGAGAGGAAAAATGGAGGTGGTAACAAGCGTGGACCGACCTCAGCGGCAACCCGACACGAAGATGGCGAGACGAAGGTCCCAATGCAATTGAGCGAGTTTACGCTATAACCGGCTGCCGGTTAGTGCAGCGAGTCGTCGCTTAGAAATGAAGCTCGAGCCGACCCCAAGAGCCAAAAACAGCGGCTCCGAGATGGGGAAAATATTGTGTTCTCAAAAGACGACCCGGTACCCAGATCATGCCCCACCAGATGCCATTACAATACAAGCCGTGGTGGGTAATAAAATGTACATCGGGTCTACATCGACATCGGAGCCTCCGTTAGTATCATATTCCAGCTGCTGGATAAACTTGATGTCGGAGGAATTCGGATACACTCGCACCTTCCCGCCACGGAGCTTTACTCGGAGGCGGTTCAACCCGAAGGTGTTATTACCTTCCGGTCACCGTAGGCGCGCCCTGTGTCGGTCACCAAAGCCATTCAATTTTCACGGTCCGAGCTCCTCTCCATACAATATTATCACGGGAAGAGATTGGTAGATGCAACAGAGCCGCCTGCCCGTGTACCACCTCACCATTAAGATACCCACCCCGTGGAGGGTTAAGCATTCGGGGTGACCAAACGGCGGCTAAAGAATGCCTACGAGTCTCAACCCAGACGCGGCCTTACCAGTGCCTAGCAATTCTGAGAACCTCCGGTTGCCACCTCGGGATGATCGTGAGAATCTTGACTATATGACGACGACCCTTCCAAAGTTGTCAAGGTTGGTACCAGTTCGGTCGATATTCGTCGGCAGTCATGCGACTTCTAAGGAATATAGGGATGTATTTGCATGGTCTCCATTGGATATGACTGGGGTCTCGCCCGAGCTCATAACTCATCGTCTTAACATTGATCCGCCACTAAACCGGTTCGGCGTAAGAAAAGAAGTTTTGCGCGGCGAAGCCGGTCATAAGAGATGAGGTAACCCAACTCCGGAGGCTAAAATCACATGCGAGGTTAAATACCCAACTTGGATGGCTAATCCGTTGTAGTTCGAAGGGAGGCGGATGGCGTGTGTGTCGACTATACCGACCTCAATAAACATCGCCTGGTGATCAGTACCCTCCCGACATTGACAGAAGGTGAAGCATTGGTCGGACATGAGGTATTCGGTTTCTGGATTTATCTGAGGATACCACCAAGTTTTGATGAGCCGGAAGACCCAAAAAGCAGCGTTCATTACGACGGTGTCTTTGCCACCGAAAGATGCCTTCGGTCTAAAAAACGCTTGAGCTACCTACCAAAGAATGGTGGATGCGATCTTCAAAGATCACATATGAGAAATTGTTGAGGTCTATGTCGATGATATAGTAGTCAAAGCAAAAGGCGAGAGTCACGCCATTGACCTCGAAACTATTCTTGATTTCTCGTGTCGGCCAACCTCAAGCTCAATCCCGTAAGTGCACATTTGTGGTGAGGACGGGTAAATTTCGGGGTCTTGGGTTTCTCGAAGGCAGCCAATCCTACCAAGGTGAAACGGTGCTCGACATGCGGATCCCAAAACCATCCGTGAAATACACAAACTCATTGGATGCATGGCCGCCTCACCGATTCCTATCTCGGGCGCCGAGAAGCGAGCCTTCTTCAAGATCCCGAGGAGAGCTCCAGATTTCACTGGCGGGAAGAACACAGTCGCCTTTCACACAAAGGAATATCTTCCGACCACCGACACTATCTCGCGCCCAAAGCAAGGTGAAACTCTATCGTTATATCGCCACCCCGGACGAGGCAATTAGTCTTGTATTGGTGCGAGAAGAGATGGGACGGCAACTTCCCATCTACTTCATTAGCCGTGCTCTCAAAGGACCGGAGACGAGGTACACCAACCTCGAGAGGTAGCTCGGCCTTAGTGAGCGTCAAACGATGCCTCGGCCTTGCTTTCAAGCTCATTCGATTCGGTACTAACGGATTTACCTCTAAGGCAAGTCTTATCAAAACCGTAGTCATCGGGACGTATAGCTAAGTGGGCACCGGAGCTGGCGAACACGATATCTCATACTTCCCAGTGCCGCCATAAAGGACAAGCCCTTGCATTTCTGGTGGAGGTCAAATTCACCGAGTCGCCTCTACCGAGGTCACTCCCACCCCACCACGGAGGAACTGTCTTTATATCACCCTCATCACCCGGTGATTGTTGGCGAGATGTATGTGGATGGTGCCTCATGTAAGGCAGGCAATGAGCGAGCATCCTCCTCCTCGGCCAGATAAGCAAGAAGTGACATCGCCCCGCGGTTTACCTTCCCAACCACCAACAACGGTGGAATATGAAGCATTGATCTCGGACTCCGCTAGCAAAGAATTGAAAGTGGACAAAGTCCAGATATTTGGAGATTCGGGTTGTGGTAAACCGGGTTTTAGGCACATACGAGGTTAAGGAGGATCGAATGAAGCGATACCTTGAGAAGGCAAAAGAGATGTTGACCTCATTCGAGATACTTGATATTAATCAAATTCCACGAGGGAAAAATGAAAGTGACATCCTTAGTAAATTGGCTTCGTCATCGGCAAATCCGCTAGTAGGAAGTTCATTCCGAAGCATTGAGCGCGCTCATATCATTGTTATCTCGAGGTTTGAACCGAACCGGATAACGCCCTAAAAGCATATCTGAGTGGGCACACTACCTCGGGATCATTGAGGCCAAAAGATGATGGCGAAATCCCGTATATCTTATGCATGAGGGCGCCTATCTGGAAGTCTTACCTTCAACCCTCCCGAGGTGCCTCGGGCGGAAGAAGCCGACTCGTGCTCAATGAAATTCACCGAGGTCTTGTGGAAGCCACATCGGGTCGTGAGCTCTCTCGAAGAAGACGAGGTCGGGATACTCTTGGCCCACGTGTAAGATTCAACTCGTCAAAAGTGCCCGGTGCGGTTCGTTCCACGGTCAGCTACCTCGACGATCTAAGCGACTGCGAGTCCATGGCCTTTCATGCGGTGGGGATTGACATTGTTGGTCCGTTCGACCGAGCACCGTGTCGACTTCGATACTTAGTCGTAGCCATAGACTACTTCCTGAAAGTGGGTCGAGGCCGAACCACTATCGAGCCTCACGCGCGGAGAATTGAGACTTCGTGTGGAAAATATAGTGCCGCCGCCGCATACCGCACGCTCGGTCTCGGACAACGGCACCCAATTCGTAGACAAAACTTGAGTGGTGCGAAGAACTGGATCGATCAACGTTTCCGGTCGACACCCACAAGGCGAATGGCGGCATCGAGGTCACCAACCGCACGATCGTACAAGGATTAAAGAAGAGGTTGGACCGAGCTAAAGCGATCGGGCTGAAAATCTCCTCAAGTCCTTTGGTCCCACGGGACCACACCTCGGACATCGCACGGAAACCCTTTCGGCTTGGTCTCACGGTACCGGTGTCATACCAGTTGAGATCGGCGCGCATGAGCCCGCGACTCTTCACTTGATCGGTCCGGAGCGAGGAAGACCTGCGAGCAAACCTTGGCGCCCTTGAAGAGAGCGCGAACCGGCCTTCATAAACGGCAGCAGTATAAAGCCCGGTGCTACGATACTACAACAAAGGGTCAAAACTGGCGTTCAAGTGGCGACCTCGTCCTACGAAATAATGAAGCGAGAGTCGGCGTCTTAACAAGTCGGATCCAACATGGGAAGGCCCATACCGTGTTCACGAGAACCTTGGTAAGGGGCTTACAAGCTATCTCACTTATCCGGTGCGCTATCCCCGAACACGGCATATTTCTCATTTAAGGTACTTTACATAGTTTTGATTTGGATCGACTTTATGTTAGTCTCCTTACTTGCTTTGTCAAGTGCGATGTCATATATTTGTTGAATAAAATATTTATTTTTCCAATGAATATTTCATTTAACTTCATTTTATTCGTATGCGAACATCTATTTGGATATACCGCATTTAACCTTCACGAGGGACGCCTCACGAAGATAAAAAACCCACTAAGTAGGGTACTCACTAAGCGCGCCGCTCGTAGACTACTCATTGAATTGAGCGTCTCGGTCAACGCCTACTGCACTACTCACTAGTTTGAAAGTCTACATGCATACATACTGATTACTCATTAAGTTGAAAAAATCTACATGTATAAGACATCCAAATTGGATCTCACCAAATTATGGCAAAGTATACGGTATAAATACATTTACGACCAAACGAAGTCCTAAGCTATGTTTATACCTCTCAAGAGGAAAACGTACACTCAAAACAGTCTAAATAAATTTATACCTACATACAAAGTCTACACTATGTACGCTCATTCGGGTTTCGAGACTCCGCCTCCGAGACTCATGCTAAGATAATTTTGAGCGAAGTCCCAGGTCGCGATGGATACCCGAATAAACTCGTGCCTTCCACCCAATCTACGGTGGCCCCACCGGCTTTGTTCCGGAGTAGTTTGACTCGTGCGGGCGGATTACGGCCTGGGAATTCAATCGCACCGAGGCCACATCTCGACCCGTGAACTGACGCCGGACCAGACTATGCCTTGTCCCGAGCTCTAGCCCTTCCACGTCGACTTGCAGTCCGCGCCGTCCTCCCTCCGAGCGCCGGCGCCGTCTTCTATACGCTCCGCTGTCAGATGGACCCATTTGACGGAGCACTTCGGCGTGATCAGCGTAGCCGCCCTCCTCTTCAGGCTCTTCAATTATGGGATCAGCGTTGCCCACTGTAGATGAGCGGCGGGGCGGAGGCATGCGTCGTTTGCGAACGATCTCATACATTTGCATGTATTTCAGGACGGAGTCGGGCGCGTTTAAAATTCTTGCTATTTGGACCTCCCATCCTCAATACCATGCCTTCCGCCAACAAGCTCACGAACTCGATCGTCGGCTTGGATATAGTCGTTCCCCAGTCCGCGGATGACCTTTTCGTACTCTTCATGCTCTTCCGAGATCCGGCAACCTGCATTGTCGGCTTTGTTCCTCATGATGCATCGATCGTCGTGGATCACATCTGCGGATAAATCACCCCGGACTTGAGATGTGTAATCCTTAACTTTAGTGCCTCATTTTCAGAAGGAGAGCGAGCCACCTGCGATCGGCTTCATGCAATTTTGTTTGATTCGGTGGCGATGCGGTGACGTCCATCTTGGCCAATACACGAGTCGACTCGGCGAGACCGACTCACTCCGGTGTCACCTCTTCATCCTTCTCGGCGAGCACCTCGGACTTCTTTCAGTTTTGTTAGCAGTTCATGATCGAGTCCAATGTACTGAGGTGAAGAACGCTAGAAATAAGACAACAGACAAGGCATTTTAACAAGATATGTCTATTATTATTCAAAATGGAAGTTTGTACAATACCGGGTCCTATCGATCCCGGCAAATCATCCTATTACATTGGGTCCACTGACCTCAGGCTCATTAGGCTGATTGCCGACCCCTCCGACCTCCTGCTGCTGCTCTTGCGCTGGTTGACGATCTGCGGAAGGACGTCCGACTTGGACACCGCGGTTTGGTCCTCAACTCGAAAGGAAGGCTCAAGCTCCACGTCTTCATCTTCCTTGACCTTTGATTACTGCCTCCGCCGTCGAGGAGGCGAGGAAGACTCAAGGCATCCACCACGGGAAGGAGGTCGCCCGGCGATTATGCGAGCGTAATTCTTGCATACCTCCGGTGGTCGACCTCAACCCAACCGTGTTGGGCCTTATCAAATCTGTCTCGGCCGCCAACTTCTCTAGGTGGCCACAAATCACCTCGGCCTCATCACGGCGGCCGGTCGGAGATGAAGAGGAAAACTCTCCGACTCGATAAGCTTGGCCGGCGAAGGCCCTCGGCATAGGTCCTTGCCCGCCAAAAGGCGGCGCTTGTTCTTGTGACCTGCCTTGACTCTCACCTCTCTTAGGCGCTCTCCGCTTCAAGACGGGCCACTCGCAAGGCCGGTCCTTCTTCTTGAGGCGCTCTCGGCGGCATCTTCGCCACTTCGCTCCTTCGACTTCGCCTTAGCAAGTTCAAGGCCCACCACTGGAAGCATCCAACAGCGGATTCAGCCATGGCCCTCGATCGTCGCGGTGGCTGGCCTTCTCCATGGCCTCATATTGCGGCGCCTCCACGATAAGCCCGGCCATGCGGTGCATCTCACCCGCCATCGAGGCCGCATCACGAATATGGAACAATAAGCAACAAGTAACAACAAACTTACTGAGAAGGATATCGACTTATACCTTTGGGAAGGATAAAGGAAGCTCAGCCGGCACCTCGGGCGATCTTGACCATGGACCTCGATCTCAACGTCGGGCCGAGGCTGTCGAGGACCGGTCACTGTGTCTTCGGGCGTCCACCACCACGGGTTGGGTGGACTCGCTTCGTCTCGCCTTCTCGCGGGCTCCCCCGATCGGAGGAGGCGGGCGCGGCGAGATCGGCACATTGACTTCTCCGGTGGTCAACCTTCACTGCATTCAACATGAGAATTTCATTAGCACAAAAAATCAAACGAGGGAAATAAAGATAAGAATGTTGCCTCACCCAAATCGCACCACGACATGGAGCTTGACCTATAGACACTCAAATGACATCGTTCGCTCAAGTCATCCTCGGTATAGTTGATCGATAGGATCTCACCCATATCGTTCAGCGACTTCTCCATAGGCCCGGGGATTAATTTTCCGTCCTTTATCGACCGGGCCCCTCATACCTCGGATACCCCCACCCATAAAAGAAGTATCTATTTTGCGGTGGGATACCTTCGGGGAAGCAATTTTAAACTTTAGGCGGTGGCGGGTAATATACTCACTATTGACGATGCTAAAAACGCATCAAGACTTCGAAAGAACCCTACGCCTATGCCATAACAGCCAACCCTAGCCCCAGCCGACCTAATAGAATTGGAGGTCGGTTGGCGTATAGGGATCGAAAATACTCCAGAGCTAAGGAAAATGGGGCAAAGGAAATCTAAGCCCAAATATTAAGCTATCTACAAAATGGTGATAAATCCTCCGAGGGCCATCGCCTATCGTTGGGTTTTGGCAAGCACCACCATGCATCCTACGGGATGTGGTATTTCTCGGCGACCACGAAGCTCCTCCATCGTCGAGGTTGATTCGCCCCACCAATCTGAGGCCATCCCATACCGAAGACCTTTGGTGAAACCACAGAACTAAGTCCTATGGATTTACCTAGGCGGTTATGGCATATATAATCCTTATATTGGGGTCTTGACGACCCGAACCAGTGAACGAGTTATCGGGCGAGAAGAGGAGTGAGAATGTGAAGAATACATACTTACTTTTTACGGGCGGGATTCGATTTCTTCAACAAATACAAAAACTACTATAAATTATCTTCATAAATTAGCACACGATTACATTTATGTATATGGACTATAACGGTATTCTAACAGACTTAGAGTTGTTTAAAAATGAAATTAGTGGTATATGCCCAGTCAAAGTAAAATGTAGCTACTGATGGTATGAGCTAACAAGAATTATTCTTTACAGATCTCCATTATTCTAAAATTGTTAGAGGGGTAATGTCAAATGCCTGATATGCAAAAACATTCAAGCTCAAATGTAAGAGTATCGTCCCATGTTCTTAACCTATCAAAATTAATATCAAGTACCCAAAAGAGTGATGAGTCAGAATTAAAAGTGAGAGCTGATCTCCATAGCTCTCATGGTGAATATGAGGGGTAAAACCTTAACTGCCAAATGACGCGTGCCCTCATAACAAGTGGAAGTGCTCTTTGAGGATCCAGTATATCTCGTAACAATCTCTTAAGAAGAAAGGAAGGTCTTGCATTCTCTGCAAAAAGAACAATAAGTATCATCAACCGATTCAGAATGGACATTCAAATTCCCAAGAAGCTAAAAAAGGCCACGGGCATCGAGCACATTAGGACCAAGAAGATTTAAATTTCACATTTCTTGGTGCTTAACCTTATTAATTTTCATGAATAGCTCACACGTAAAACATGAAATCCAATGGAGAAAGATAGTGCTGCAATCACCAAAGTATCATTTTACAACAGACTGTAAGAAACAAAAAGTTATTTACAACAACAACCTGCATGAGACCATTTGGACGTGCACCAAATTGGCGGTTGTAAGTTTCGATCCTCTGCAAAATCTCAGCTCCATCAGCCACATTGTGTCCACTAGGAACCAACAATGTGATCTCACGCCTGCACAGTGGACATCTACATGGGGAGCAGGAGTATGATCCCAAACTTGTAAGATACACCTACCTGAAAAAGGAAACAACCCACTGAGGGGACTAAAGCCTGGAAGTTCAGTTTCAAATTAAAGTTCACGACACATTTCACATGAACTTATACTGATCATCAGCCTCATATCAACATGATGGAGTCTGATTGGTCATGGAAGTACTTACTGCCTGGTTACTGAATGTCCTATAATTCATCAAAGGTCTGACTGAATGCATTCTCTTCGAAATCTATTATGAGACTCTAATCCAATTATTGAGTTAAATACTCACTTAACAGTTACCACAGTATCCTTCAAACAGATACAGTGTGTATTTTACTTGCTAGTCCATCTGCAATATGTATAATGCAGTACTCTTAACATGCTAAGGTACTAACGGATCACTTATTTCAGAAGTACAATCATTTTTATTAATTCAATAGACAAACTAATCCCAATTTCCAACGAGTGAAAGGCATGTCAATCCAGCAACAAAAATCACATTGAAGCAGGAAATCGAACCAAAATAGCAAAGGCTCTAAGAATTGAATCTTACCGTCAAAACAATGATCAACAACATCCTAATCCTACATGATACTTAAATCTTCACCCAAAAATTGAAACGAATTTCACTAAATCATTCCACACTTCCAACAGGTCAATCCAACAACAAACACATTAAACAAGCAAACAAGCCGAATAGCAAAGGATCAAACAACCCCAATCTTACAGCGAAAACTATGATCACCGATATCCTAATTCTACACAATACCTTAGTTTCACACTAAAATGAAAATGGAAACGAATTTCACTAATTCATTTCACATTTCCAACAACCGAAGGAAGCCGGTCAATCAACAACAAACACACTAAAACAAGCAATCAAGCGAATAGCAAAAGCTCAAACGACCTCAAATTCAATCTTACAGTTAAAACTACGATCAACAATATCCTAATTCTCCATAATACTTTAATTTCCACACCTGAAAACGAGATTTCACAAAATCATTTCACAATCGCGAGGTAAAACATACCACAGACCAATGGCTGCAATTTTGCAAGGAATGTGAAAGTTGTGGTGGCATATCGAGCATACATCATTCACCGGGGCCTGTCCATTTTCTCTCTTCAAATCGCAGATTCTCTCTCTCTCTCTCTTCAAACCGCAGATTACTCTCCTCTCTCGCTCTAGTTCAAGTACAATTCTAAGCTCAGAGTGCGGATTTGGCATTTTATGAAAATATATGAAGGGCTTTGGAAACGGTTGAATGATGACTTAGCACGTAAGATTTGTTGGGCTCTTCTGCAATTTGGGAAAATTTCAAGGTCTTATAATGCAATTCCTTAGGTGCTGGCTTACTTGTGATTTCTGAAAATCTCAAGGTCTTAAATCAAATTTTCAAGAACTTCCACGACATATTTTACAGTTTACTTTTGTAGTAATCAAGTACGTCAATTCATATTATGATATAATATTCTTTTGTCAAAATTTAAATCATCTAAATATGGCTTAATCTAGCACTATCAAAATTTTAATATATGGGAAAGAATACGAAAATGTTGATTACAAATTTGGAATTACAGGTTCAAGAATAATAGGTGTCTATATTTTCATTTTTAATCTCTTTTAAATGTATCTGTTTACTTTAATAATAAGAGTACTAAGAGACGAGGATCATTGATACATATAACGTGTCACAAAATTGTCAAGTTGTCGTCCTTGTGGCCTAAGGCGAAGAAATTTCAACGTGCAAAAATAACAGTCCCATATTTTGGTTAATGGCTAATTGAATTACGAATCTTAGTGAATTTGCAACTTTTGGTATAATTTGTTAAGTATTTTAATATTGACCACTATTTTAACTTTTAGTAATTGTGTATGGTGATCGAAAAACTGACGTATAAGAGGGTATACCTTTAACAATTGAAGTAATTAATAAATGGGCGGTCTGCGGGCATCACGTACAGTGAAATCATTTTAATTAATTTTTAATTAATTAACTAGTTTTTAATTGATTAATTATTATAAAATTAATTCCATTAAAATTTAATTAATTTAATAAATCTTAATTATGAATTAATAAATAATAATTTTAAATTAATAAACCTTAATCGTGAATTAATAAATCTTAATTTTGAATTAATAAGCCTTATTGGAATTAATGAACCCTTATTGTTAATTGATAAAGCTTAATTGTGATTTAATAAACCCTAATAATTAATTAATAAATCTTAATTTTCAATTAATAAATTATAATTATCATTAATCACCTTAATTAATATATAATAACTAATACACTATAATGGATAAATGCATGGTGAAGTTGTGCTCACCCAAGCTTTTGTTATAATAAATTTGTCATTAGTTAATAGGTGCTTTAGATACACTCTTTTTTATCGTGTAAGATTTCAAAAGTATGAATTACAATTATGCACTTTTTAAAAGTGCCGGTTTTGAAATATTATTAATAAAGTAGACAAATCAGGGAAAGGTGGAATATTTAGGAAACGACGACCTGTCACAATTATGATTTCCAAAATCGAATATTAAATTGCATAATCGATTTTAATAGAAAGATAGCGAGTTTCCAAAAAACAAAATAAAGGTCAGCAAATTTGTTAAGTCCAGTTAGGGATGGCAATCGACCGTGGATACCCGAAACCCATGGTATCCGTCGATTATTCGCAGGTTTGGTAGGCGATTGCACTGGGTATGTTCTGGTTTAAAATTAGACTGCTAGTTGTGGACGAAAATGGTTTAGACTACCCGCATCCGAAACCCGGTACCCAAAATACCACGAATTACCCACAAACCCAGAAACCCTCCCATCTAATAACTTATTTTATTAATGAATTAATTTCCAAATTCGAATTTTCATTGTGTTATTGATTTGTGATTTGAACTTTATGGATTTGAATGTGGAATTGTGGATTTGAACTTTATGATTTATGAATTTGTTAGTGATATTTTCATGTTTTTGAAATGCTTGTTTACCCGCTGTGATCCGCGGTGAAGGTTTCGTGGTAGTCCGGTGACGTAGTGATAATTCGTCGGGTGTGGTTCATGGGTATCCGCCAACCGCAGCTCCACGGTCAGCGGGTATGGTAATCTCCTCACGTGTGCGGTCGGCGGTGGGTCGGGAGGATCATTTGCAGGTACGGAGTGGTTAGGCACTATCCGCACTCCGCAACCCGATTGCCATCCCTAAGTCCAGTGGAGAGTTTTAATAGGAAAGTTTAGTTTGTTTCAAAATAATCTAGAATTAGATGAGTTATTAATGTTGCATTGAACTTGTTGATCCACCTTATTACATACACTTCATTGTACAAAATTATGAAAAGAAAACATGTAGCATTTTTATTATTTTGCTTAGATCGGCTTACTTTCATTTATTAACAAATATTTAGTCGATGTACTTTAACAATCTAAATCGGATGTCTCTAGTTTTTTTTTAATAGTTGGGTATGAACTTTGTTGGTAGAAACTAAGTCCTTGTACTTTCACTATTTCAAAATTAATTTCCTATTTTCAACCAGCACATCACAAAGTACCTAAATTTTAACATAAAAACTCGAATTTTACATAAACAAAGAGTACTTTACACTTCAAATCCTAAACTAATCGTTTCTCTATAAATATGTTTTGAATTACCTATAATATCAATCAAATACTTGAATTATCCAAATTGTGCAAAATGTCATAGCTTTTGGAGATGCATGGAAATGTGATGGAACACCTGATACTTGCATAAAATATTGAATCTTTACTTTAAAATAACATAGACCAAAACACTTTTAACCTTTTCAATGACGTGAATTAAAACTATATCATTTTGATTCATGTCATTCTTAAAACTTTGAGTCAAAGCTTCATGTGAACGTTTAAGGTTCCAATCTGTATTTAGAAATTGAATTCATGATATTCTTGTTATAACTTCAATTGTTTAAACTTTTGATTGATATTATCGATAGTTCATGCCATTTTTAAAATTATCGATAGTTCATGCCATTTTTAAAATTGTAAATAATTTGATATTTAAAGTGCTCTTTATTTTAAAGCAAAATTACAAAGACTCAATTGTGACAAATATAATTATAGAGGGTTCAAAATTTTTCTACAAATATCTAAACACACACTTCCCAAAAGGGATATTAGTCGTAAATACACTAACTTTTGATAGTTTATGAAATTGTACACAATCTTTACTCTCATATAAATACAAGAACTTTTAACTTGTCTGAAATTGCACATAAAATTCAATTTACCCCAAATCGAATTTGATGTGGCTAAATTAAAATTGACATGGCAATTAAATCAACATAATTTTGAATAATATAGTTTTGATTATATAAAAATAAAATAAAATTCTCACCCCTTTCCCTCTTTACTTGTTTTCTTGCCTCCCAACTAGACTTGTCAATGTGATGATTTTATTCGACTATAATCGATAAATAATTTTTATTCTAGTTCTATAACATAACCATTAGATACCGATTCGATTGGACTCACCATCAAACCATGGTATGGATCGAGTAATTACCAAAATACTAAAATGATTATCAATTTATATTATTTTTCATAACTTAATAAAAGGGCAACTAATTAGTAGTAAAATATCTAAAACACATTAGGCAAACCCATAGTGCACCAAAAATAAAATAAAATGTCGACCCAATTGGAACTAGAACAATGGGTCGGATTTAGATCGATCCGTCGAAACCGAAATCCGCTAATGAGCTTTGAGCTTTTCGGACCGGTCCGTGTAAACCCTTTTATCGACAAAATGCAGCTACTCTCAACAGCCACCACTAGTCCACCATCAACAATTCATCGAGCTCATCCCAACCTCCAACAGCCACCCCAACACAATTCATCCTAATCTCGAGAAGCTTAAGCACATGAGAACCAAAGATGGTGCTCAGTGAAGGAAATAAAAACAAAGTTTTTTTATTAAGTCGAGTATATGAAGAATTATAACAAAATTAAATTCAGATCTAGCAATTCAAAATTCTACTACAATAATGGCAATATCTTTGCAAGTTGCAACAAGACGAGGAGGAAATCGATTCCGTAATAAGGAAAAGGACTACATTGAATCAACATAACAAAACTTATATCCCGATGGATGATGCTCGGACCTATAACCAGAAAGAGAAGATTGTGTGTGTGAGAGAGAGAGAGAGATGTGAAATAGCTTGTTTCGTTTCACAAAACTTCTCAAATTAATAATGGATACTATTAATCGATATCGATCAATTAATCAATTAACCGATCGATTAGTCGGTTTGGTTATTGGATAACTAAAATTAATCAAACTTTAAAAAATCGCTCTATTTAGGTTTTAGGTTCCAATTCAATGGTATCTAATTAAATTTAGAATAAATTTAAATTTTAATAATAATAATAATAATAATAATATATAAAATTTCGTTATTCGAAAGATACCTTTCGATTATCGGGTATATCCTATATACCGATAACCAAAATTAACCATAAACCCCGCATCGAAATTGATCCAAATATCAAATTAGTCATTATCGACACCGATATTAATTGATATCGGTTCAATACTAACCGATATCCAATAACTATTTAAATAGCCCTAGGTGTAAAGTGGAAACTAGAGCAGAAGTCGGTAATGTATACCAATCATAATTTTTTTTAAATTAAATCAGAATTTGAAGGCTCGCGTCACCATGCCACGAACCCGAGACCTTTAACCTCAACATTAACCACTCTATCCTAGACCAACACACGCACACGTATACCAATCATAATTGGTGGTGCATGGTGGGTTGTTTGATGTTCATTTGATTTTATTTTTAAAATATAATTAAATAACATCGTTTTGATCTACATCAATTTTAATTTTGTCACGTTAAATTCGATTTGAAAAAATTTAATTTCATGCAATTTCAGATAAATAAAAAGTTTGTGTATTTGTAAGTTTAAAACAAGATTGTTTGCTATTTTAGAAATTGTTTAAATTGTGTATTTAGAAAGTAATATTATTTCCTAAAATTTATGGTTAAAGAAATAAGAAAAAGTAGGGGACTATTTTAAATAAAGCACTATTCGAGGGCCAAGCCGCAATTAAATTTTAGAAACTGAAATCGTTAAATTGCATTGAATTTGAACCTCAGCTTGCGGAAATCCACAACGATTATGTTCCCACGATAACAAGGAAAGAAACCAGCACAGACAATTGGTGTTGCAATTATGATAACCATAATCCCAAATCCCCGCCATTAATCGCCCCTTTATTTACAGCTAATCCCCATTCCTCATTTGTTTCGCCTCTCACTTCCTATGTCGACGGCGGCAGTGCCGTTTCCAGCTCAGGGCTTCGTCTCTGGTGCTCCTGCTTCTGCCTTTCCCGATCGATCAGGTGAATTTTTCATTTGTCGTTCGGTTTCTATTTGTGCTTAGGTTTTTGTCGATTAGTGGACCGTGTAACCGTTTTTAAAATTTTGGAAAGTTTTGAGGCGTAGTTTTGAGTTTTTTGGAAATGGATCCAATGGTTTATAGGCCGTCTGGTTTTGAAAGTGCAAAAAATGTGTGTGTGTGTGTGTGAGCTCTGCACGTGCATTGTTGGAAAATGTTTTTGTGCATTTACTTTCATTTCGGGACAGACATAACTGACTTGATGTTGCACAAAGAGTTATCTGGTTCACAGTTATCCGTCCAAAGTTTCTGATAAATCTAAGTAGAGATTAGAAAGCAAGTAAAGAACACAAGAGATTTTACTGGTTCGATCAGAATAAGATCTACGCACGAGGAGATGATCCTCAAGATGTTTACTATAATTCGATTACAGAAGTATCTCAGGCCTTCAGTATTCAGATTTACAACCTTTACCTTCAATCCAACTCCTATTTATACATAAACGTAAATCATGTCCCAAATCTACGATAGGCGGCCATAACTCTCCCATAATCCATGATCTCCACCATTATTACCCATGATTCGCCTCATTCGCCATCAATAATTAGGGTTTAGGAATCTCATTTAAGCGTAACGTGAGGGCAACAGAGGTTAGGTCCATCTGTTGGCTTGAGAGGTTGGGCACGAGAGGTTGCCATCCTATCATAGCCGAGAAAGTCAGAAATAGCCTCCGGGTGGCGGAGAATGTGCTTTGCCGAGGGAATATTTGTAAGTTTTCGTTGAAGGTTTGTCATTCGTTGATGACCTAAAATACTGCTTGTCCGAGGTGGTCATATCCGACGAATACGCGATCCGAGGTGGATATCACCGAAAATATCACGGTCCGGGTGGACATATCCGACGAATACTTTTGCGATCCGGTGGACGGCACACCGATGCCCGAACTCAAATCATTAGTCAAGTCGAGATCGACGTTAGAGGAGGTCGAGGTCCGACAACTACTTTCGATTAGGACACGGGCGTAGTCCGATGTCCGAACTCGTAGTAATCATCACGTGATCGTCGGCGGTCTGCTTTCCGAGGTACGCTCATCGCGCCACGTAGTTGGGCACTTGCGCGCGCTTTTCACACATCCAACGTAAGTAGCACGTGTAATAACGAAAGGCAGATTTTTAGGCGCCATATCCTATAAATAGGTCTAAAAGAGGCAATGCTCATTTTCTTTCGACGTTGAATCCGAGAATACAACCTTAGAAATCCCCAATTCTCTTTCACAC